>JAVJIF010007290.1:0-87218 GCA_038442645.1 Agave tequilana | reverse complement strand
AAAGCAAACCTCGATTCGATTATTAAACAATGGTGGAAAAATAGAACTTACACCGACTGTCACCATCAGTACAAGTAGATCCCTTCCTCCATGAACATCATCTCCTCTCAGTTTTTACAAAAAGAAAATAGAAATTTACAGAGGAAAGAAAATCTAACCTAAAACCTAAAACCCTAGCTTTTGGCCCTTGGCTCGCCTCTGGACGCTGGACGACCCTGTACGTTGCACTGCAGGGGTATTTATAGGTGCAGAAGGTTAGAGTCCAGTTACACTCTCCCACGAAAGCTGATCCCCAGACTCGTCAGAAATGCCACGGAAACTGGAATTTGCCGCGGAAACGCGGCACTTTTGTAGCCAAATGCCACGCGCTTTGGCGTGGCCTCTCCTGGTCCGTCCATCTGGGCGTTTCCTTCTGGAAGCTGCATCCTGGCTTTTATCTTTGGATTTGGATATAACTTGGAAATCAAGTTACCTAGATCTCAAATCTTTATCCACAAATTTGTGATCTTAAATTCTTCTTCTTTGGCTTTTATCCTCATCTGCAAGTGTTTAGGGTTGAATAGAGTCTATCCTTCCCTCTTCTTTAATATTTGCAACTTTAGCCCTTGTTGTATTTGCACTTTGACAATCGATATTTGCAGTTTGACTCTTGGGCTTCAAACATGGGCTTGGATCTGGGCTTTTGGGCTCTTTAAGATTTATTTATTGTTAAAATAATAATTCGAGGCCTGCACACAATAATTACAAATTATTAATAAATGTGCAGAATTAAATAATAATATGAAAATGTGATGGTAAATATGATGATAAAATGCACTTTTCTTTACCAATCAACCACTTTCGCAGGTACGCGATTGCATTGAGCATGTGCAACAAGCCATTAACCTCTAGGTTTCCCCTAAAGGACGAGTTTTGTCTCGTGAGGATTTTCAGTGGATTGCACCCGCAAATCCATAAAGAAAGAGAAAAATGTTAGTATTTTTGAAAACACATTTTGAAAGAGAAAATATTTAAAATATTATTGTAAGAATTAGTAATATATAAGTTATAGGAAACTGAATTTTCATTCCTAAACTTAGTCTCTATTCAAAAATTTGTTATCAACCAAAGTAAGGTTAGTCAAATGTACTTTTTATCTAGTCTATTACTTTACTCTAAGTCATATACACCTTCGTGACCGTAAATTTTAACTAAGGTTTCTTTAACTCTAACTCTTTGTGTCTTATTTATTTATTTATTTATTTTATTTTTTGTGGTATTATTCCTTAGTTCTATTAGGCTTCTAATCTGCCCATGTAACGAGCCTTTAATCGGTGACTCCTAAACCAAACGGTCTTTGGGCACCGGGTGAGAAGACACCCCAAGACTTAAGGACTCGAGCAAACAAGACCACAAAACTAAGGATTTTTATTATGACCGCTTTAGGTGTGAATACTTATGCTTTATGAGGCAAAAATACCCAGCTTAATCAAAGGATTTATATATATATATATATATTCTTTTTTTTTTTAAATAAGGCATAAGAATTTTTGTTTTTGAACCCTACGTGTGTAAGTGTATAAAGAATGCATATATCGTCAAGATAAAAATCAAGACTAAATTACTTTTCCAAATTTTCTTCCTAACCATGAAAATCAAAAAATATCTTATTTTGACCATGTATTAAAAAATCTTAATTATGATTCACCTATTCCTTAAAATTGACTTAATTTTTCTTACAAAAAATATGTCAAAATATTGTTCTTTTTTTTTAAAAAGTTTTTTTAAAAGTAAAGAAAGGTTAATAATAATTTTTTAATAATAAAAAGAAAACCTAAGGTTTTTTAAAATAAAAAGAAAACCTAAGTTATGTTAGACCCTCCCCCAACACCTATCTCATGCATTATCCTCAATGTATGAATTAATGCATAAATGCATGAAAAAAAGAAAGGGAAGGAAATATTATCTTAAGGTGGTAGTTCTGACGGTGGTCTGATTGGTCTACGAAATGTGGCCCAATCTAATTTGCGTTGAGTTCAGAGGAACCCACCAGAAACCTCTTTAATATAACCCACTAAAATGATGTATATATGAATGATTTTTATTGAGAATTTTACCCCATCTAATTTTTAAATTTTCAAACTAATTTTAGAGTCATTATTATCAACACCTCTGTCCAAAATGAAGTATATAAAAGATGGAATGATTGATCTGGATCAGGAAGGGCAATAACTACAATCGACTCAAGAAATGACTGAAGTCAAGTAAAGGTTCTGGAGTCAAAATTTATTCAGGAAGTGGTCCAAATCAAGAAGTTAAAACTCAATTCTACATTCATTTTCCCACAGTGGAATGTGACTTTCTAAGATTGGTGATTCAAGTTCAAGAATGATAGGTATGAGAATCAAAACTACTCTCTAAATATTACTCAAATCAGATAGCAAAACAGGAGTCAATATTGATTCAGAAATTTGATCTGGTCCAAATTTGAGACTCAAGGTCACATTCCTCATTGAGTTCAATTTCATAAAAATGAGAACTTGCCAATTTTCATAGGATTTTTCAAAAGTATGAAACTGGTTAAGTTCAATATGATGATCATAAAAGATTGGTGATTCAATTTCCCGATGGATAGGCAAAGGATCCATGTGGACTCTGGAGAAGAATTGAAATCAGTGAAGACACCAGAGTCATTATTGAATCAGGAAATAGCTTGAATTACCAAATTGAGTTTAAGATCATATTCATTCTCAAGTTCAATTTCAAGAAAGGGCTAACTTACCAAATATCAATGTGGTTTTCAAATTTGGAGTTTAGGCTATTCAAATGGTGTGCGCTGAAATGGAATCTTTTTTTCCAAATAACATGATTCTTTGGTTCTAACAGAATGGTTAGCGACATCAGGAATGGTCAAAAGGTTAGAATGGAGAGTTTTTGACCATAATATCTATGTCATGATTATGAGTGATTTGAGCCTGAGTTATGGCTTCAAGCAGCTTTTCATAGTCGATTGATTCATCATTTTGTTGCAATTAGACTTGAAAAAAAATGAAGTTTTTGTTTTGAATTTGTGGTGAAATCATGAGTCCATCAGTTTTGTGATTATTAGTTGGACTCACGCATACTTATTTCTAAGATTAATGGTTTTCTATTTTGAACTGATGGACTGAGTAAGAATATTAGAAATATTGTGAAATTGGGGAGGCCTGAAATTTTCGTTCAGCCTCCTGCATGACTTCTATACTCTTTTCTAATTTGGATTTTTCTTTAATGGGTTGGTCTAGAAAAGGAGTATAGGAAGCAAAATCGGAGAGTGCATATTGTGAAAATTATGGCAAGGGTGGAGAAGGAGGACAAGTTGGTTGAAAATTGGACTCGGGGGAGGTGAATCCCCATTGACTTGTCTTTGAAGAGTTGGAATTAATTTGGTAATTATGGTCATAAGATTGGGGCATGGGTTGTATTGATATGGATAATTCAATCCGGCACACTAAGTTGGTTAAAGTTATAATATGCTAGGTTGGTAATATCGAAAAAAGAGGTCGGGGTATAATATGGATTACCATTAAAATTAGAAAAATTGTTATTATAAGCCATATCACACAATAAATGTCAAACACAAATAAAAAAAAAACAAACAATAAGCAAACAAATAAAAAGAAAAATCTAACCTAAGTTAGGGTAGATCTTAAACCTAGACGACTCCTAACTGGTTGAACTATCCATGGGGGGTTATTGCTGAATCTGATCACAAGTTAATCGGCCAGGTAGGGGCAAGATCGGGGGAGTATTCGTACCAAAGCAACAGAGGCCTAATTATACCAAACCACCAACCTTCAGGGTATCGCCCCTCAATCCCCAATCTTAGACACCGATTTGGCAAGAGTCAAATTCAAATCAACTTCCTCCTTAGGTCATCTCCTATATGAGTCCGAGATATCCCTAGGGCCAACGTCTCTTCTCAATTTTATTTAGGCTGGTTAGTGAGTGAGGAGATAGTTTATGGGCTAAGGGAGGGTAATGACTTTCTTCACCTTATCTTGTTTATAGGACAAGCCCTTAAGATTGATTGTGCAAAGTGTGCAAGATATAGAACCAGTAACATTCACAAGTAAATATAACCCAAGAATGTTTCCTAAACTATATGTTATGCATACGTCTCTTTTACTCCAGCACTCTTCAACAGTAATATAATGTAAACGAATTAGACACGTGCCTAAATGCAAAGTCTAAACCATTTTTAGTATTTAACAAACATCTGTTGGCCCAAAGGCCTTCCACCTTAGTTTTGATGATGATTAACTCATGTAGTTATGTTTACTAATAATCTTGTGTTGTTTAAGTTTCAGATTATTAACCAGATATTAGTTGTGATTAGCTTCAACAAAGTATTTAGAAGCTTTTCATGGTGATTCCAGGGCCAAAGCATCAAGATCATATCTTGCCTAGCTCATGGATCACAGTGTTTTGTGGATCGAGTCGCCTTGAAGATGAAGATCGTCAGAAGACTTAGGTATCCATAATTTAGTGTGTTTTAGATCCATTTGTAAAGCTTAGTATAGTTGATATGCTCAAGTGCTTAAACACACACACTTTCATGTTTTGGAATTGGTTTTCATGAATGATTGATCAAACACAGTTTACATGATTTATATGTATAATATATGTATTCTAGTTATACATACATGCTTAAACATGTAAACAAACTTATTTTGACTTTCCTATTCATGTATTGAAAAAATCAAGTTTGATAAAAATACAAGTTTGTTTTTGATAAAATTTGCAAGACTCAAAAATGAATTGATATGATTGATATATGTCTTGAAATTTTTATCACAAGTTTGTGTTTCATATAAAATGATAAAACTATTTCTGGTGATTTTTAGAAGTGTTAAAAGATTTTTCAAAATATTTTTAAAACTGTTTTTCTGACCCAGTTTTTTCGTTCCAGGCTTCAACCAGTCGACTAGTCTTCTGATCAAGTCGACTTGGGATGAAGTCGGTCGACCGGGCCGTCGACCGACGTGCACAGATCTGTGCACGTTTGGCAGCTCTGGGACGGTCGACCCGGGCTGTCGACCGGTCTGAGAGCAGTGCTCTCTGTTTGTTTGGGTCGACCGTGCCGATCGACCGTGTTTGCCCAACGTCACATTTCTGACTGTTGGCGGTTGACCGGGCCGGTCGACCGTTAGCCTGTCAGGCTGCCACATCAGCCTAACGGCTAGTTTTCTGATGGGCCTATATAAACCCCATTCTTTGGATTTTGGCCAAAGGTTTTTACAAGAGAAAATTCCCATCAGAGTTTAAAACAATTTTCAAAAGAGTTTTTGGGCTTTAAACTTCTCATCTTTATTGTTTTGGGTTTTTGGAAAATCAAAGAAAACTAGGGTTTTGGGAGATTGTATTGATTTTCATTTTCTATCATTTACAAGAGATTTCCCTAGTAGTTTTTTCTTTATTGCTTGTTTTCCAAAAACACCTTGATTCCACACTTGAGCTATCTTCTATCCTAATCTATTTAGGATCTTTGTTTTGTGGAAAAGAGAGAAAAAGAGAAGTATTTGAGATTAAGCCTCTAAGTTGTAAACCCTCCTTTTATTTGTGTATCCCTCTTTGGTAGAGGTTTGATCGGAGTGGTGTTTGGATCCCTCTTCGGTAGAGGTGATTGTGTTAGTATTGGCTACGGGCCTTATCCTCTTCGGTAGAGGTGGATTGTGGTTGTATTACCTCGGTGGCATTGAGAGAGGAGTTCGGTACTCCTATAGTGGATTGGAAATCCTACACGGTGGTGTAGGCGGGGATTTAGAGCTAGGGCTCGAACCTCGAAACATATCCTTGTGTTTGTGTTTGATCCAATTTCTCTCAACTTTCTCTCTCTTTATATTGTGCAAAGCATCATTCATCATTCTTATTCATATTTGCTTGTGTTGCCTTGCATATATTCATATTGCTATTCATCCTTATTTGCTTGGCTTGCTTGTGTGTGTGCCTAACTTATACTTAACCAACAAGAGCTTCACATAGCACCTCAACCCATTCAAGGGGAATCAAGAGGAGTTAGTCCAGAGCCCTTCACGGGAATTCGGCTACACTTGTTGTGTTGTATTAAGTTTGTGCAAGATTTGCATTAGCTTCCGCATTTAGCGCATTTAGTTCACTAGATTAGCATTTACACCTATTCACCCCCTCTAGGTGTTTTCAACATCATGTTACTGTTGAGGTTAGAAAGTATGTACAGTGAGAAAAGTAAGAAAATAAATAGCTACAGAATTTTAGCTTTGCAATTCAGCCAACCTGCAAAAAATATAGGTTAGTAGTTCACTCAGATTGCCACTAGAATGTAGCAAATATGAGGCTTCTGTAGAGAAGAGTCCAGGGCCACTTATATGTCCACTGTAGCAAAAAAATTTCTTATTGTTAAACCTGTACACTAAAACAAAGAAGAAGGTTAACCAAAAATGTAAACTTAAAAAGAAATTACTTACCGTCCCTCCCCGACAACGACACCAAAATTTGATTGAAGTTAAACCTGCACACAAAAATACAGAATTTCAGAACTTAAGATAGAAGTGCAAGTACTCAATACTACCGCGCTAACAAGTGGCTATGCGGGTCGTGATCCTCAAGGAAGGACTAGCGATGGAAGCTTTTTTAACAAGTTCTCTTTTAAGTTACATTCAATGGTTAAAGATCTTCTTTTAGTTCTTAAAAAAAAGAAAAATAGGTTAAAATTAAGTCAGGAAGAATGGTAGATTGAGAAGGTGAAGAAAATAGAAAATGGATATATACAAAGAAATTAAAAAGAGTGATAAAAGAGTTGGGAGCTTGTGGTGTTGGTGATCTAAATTAGAAGTTAAAAGAAAAGAAAGAAAAGCTAAAAGAAATACTTACCTCCTCTGGTTGATGACTTACCTAGAACCCTTGCATATTTTACCTTGTTTCGGGGGCGATCAATGCATAACCCATAAGATCAAGCTCAGTCCCCATTCGCATTATATCATCAAGACGAACAAGAATGAAATGATATGGAATCTCGAGGAGGAGAACATCATTATGAAATATTGGTGGCACTCACACAAATATGACTATACTGATGCTTCTAGATTCACTTGGATTTTCATCAAAATCAAAAGAGGAAAAGTAGAAATAGAAGAAGAACATATAAACAAGAAAAGCATAAAGATGTTACCTTTGATTACTTGTAGAAACAATGAAAGAAATGAGGAGGTTACATCGGCGTCACTCTCAACATAAGTCTCTCTCTCTTACTTATATGAATCTCAGTCTAACCTATGCTTACAAAGAAATAAAAAATTACATAAAAAGAAAATAAAAACCTGCACTAAAAGAACGAAAAACTGGCCCAAAATCTATTCTATCTCTGCTTGGTCACTCTTTTTTTTGCCTTTGAGATTGTAGGTATTTATAGGAGAAATGCAGAGGGTAGAGGAGTATGAAGATAGGGGGTGCTGACTATTTCTGAATTTGAATCTTCCCCTTATTTTCAAACTTGATTTGATGTGGATATTCAGTTCTGATCTGCAGTTTGTTGGCGTATTGAATGCTAAATATAACTTATCAAATGACAGAATTAGAAATAGTGATCAGCTTAAGAGTTGTAGCCCTTTAAGTCTTTTTTCTGGATCATCTTGAATCATTTGATTTGAGTTTTGATAGTGAAAGTTCTGATTCAAATACTAAATATATCCAGTCAGAATCTGAGTCATAATTGCTTCATCTTATCCGTTGATCTTCTCTCTATCCATTTATCTCTTTGGATTTTGAATTTGGACTCTGTATTTGTTGTTATCCACGGTTGATATTTAGCTAACCAAAATGTTATAAAAATCCGAATTTTACTGGTTTTCATTTGGTGTTATCTTTCTGATTTGCTCTGCTCTTCAGCTGAATATTTATCCCAATCCTTAATTTATTCTAACTAGATCTGGGATCATCCTCAGCTAACCAAATAGATCCAGTTAAATCTGATTTTAACTGGTATTTATTTGGTTTTATCCTCTTTCTGTTCATGATTATCTTCTGCAAAATAGACATTTAAGATAAGAAATTTAATAGATTTATTACACGATAAATGTAGGAGTGTAATGAAAAGAATGCATAATTGTGTACGATCAGAAAGCTCTTTTGAAAACTTGAAACTTGAATTTTTCTTGAATTTTTCAAACAATTTTCTAGGGATTTTTCTTAGTTGAAACTCTCTATAATGACTCTATATATAGTAAGAGGGGAAATATAATTAGAGAGTTAATTTAGTCATTAAATACCTGATAAAATCCTAAAAAATCAAAATATATCCATTTGAGGATAAAACAAAACATTTTAAATCAAAAATAATCATTTAAAAAGGTTGTTGTCATTTTTGTCATTACAGAAGTCAAGAAGAAAGGGATGTCCAAATGAAACGAATTTTCGGTTCCAGGGTTTTTGGGCAACAGTGTTATGCTATTTTATATTATATTATTCCAAGAACGATCACAATCTCTTCGATCAGCTTTACGAAGCTAAGGTATTCTCAGAATTGATCTACAATCAGGTTGTTATCTAGAAGACAACATTCAGAGCTCTCTATAGTTATTATAAATTTTTTTGGTATACCTTTCAAAGTAATCAGCGCCAGCATTAAGAACTTATTACAATCAGTTTCTCATCACTTATTTATTTATGATCAGCTTTATCGGGTTCCCTTTATTTACAATATTTTGACCAAATCTCAGAGTAACAGAGAGCATGAAGGGCATCTAAGAATCATATTACAAAACTCTTCATCAGGAATATATTATTTTGGACTTCATCACTATGGATTTCTTCATGGCTCTTCCCAGTAGTCTAAAAAGGGGATAAAGCAGTATGAGTAATTTTTGATCACTTCTCCAAGTCTTTTCATTTCATTTTATTCAGAATAAGTCAGCCTATAGAAGTTCTAGCAGGTAAATACATAAGAGATAGTTCTCCACAGAGATTCTAATTAGTATCATGTCGGATAGAGACACGAGATTCAGATTTCATTTCTGGGAGAGTCCCTAGAAAAGTTTGGGAGGCTCATCTTAAAATTAATACTCATATCATTCTCAGACAGGCACGTAATCAGAATGGACAATTCTAATTCTTGAAGATATGTTATGAACCTACATAACAGAATTCATAGTATCATGGGAGGATTATATTCATCTAGCAGAATTTTCATATAATAAACAGTTACCAGGCCAATATCAAAATGGCCCCTCTTGAAGCTTTATAAAGTAAAAACTGCAGATCCAACCTTTGGAACATCACAAGACAACACAAAGCCGGCGGATGAGTTAGGCCGATTCTAATAGAAAGCAATTAGAGTCAAAACAGATGAACACATATTCTTGAAGATATCCCCACCAAGAGAATAATCCAATTCGGTAATCGCAGAAAGTTGAGTTCGAGATACATCCCCCTGTTCGATATCTAAAACAAGTAGGAGAGGTTACTAGAAAGAATACACTATGTATGATGACTCAGAAGATATGTCAGAGACAAGTCATATATTAGATCAGTAGAGTAAAAAGTGAAGCCAGATTTATTTTATATCAAGCAACCAATAATCGCACAGGACAGAAGAGTCAAGATTCTTAAGAACAAATGATTCCGTTGGTTTGAGTATCATGGAATAGACATGCTCCTAGGGTAGATACTCGGTATGGAATGGTGTGATTCATGAGTGTTACCCCTATATATATATATATATATATATATATATATATATATATATATATATATATATATATATATATATATATATATCCTAGTTAGTAAAATTACTCATCTCTATCTTTTTGTGTTCCCTCCCTCTTATTGAAATTTCGAGGACGAAATTTTTGTGAGGTGGGTAGATTGTAACTCCCCATTTTCGGAATATGTATTCAGATATGTGTGTTCTGATTTTTCAATCATATTTTCTAATTTTTTTCCCTATATTTATGTTTATTCTGTGATTATATATATTTGTTTGGTATCGGATCCAGATTCTTGGACTTAGAGTCAGCCTGAGTCTGAACCTAGGACCCGATCCCAATGTATAATGACTCAGAATTGACCTTTTTGGTAGTCAGATTTGACCAATTTCAGTTTTAAATAATTTTTTTCCAATATTCTAGATTTTCTTATGATTTTTTGAAGTTTTTCTAAATTATTTTACAAATCTTTAAATTGGTATCGACCAGTGCGCTGATCGATTTCAGGATTTTTAATTACGAATGGAATTGAATTTTGAAATCTTCTTTCACATTATTTCTCAAGATCATATTTTATAGTTTAATGCATTTTTGGAGATTTTTCTGAATTAGTCAAAATTCGATTGAATTTGGCGTCAACATGTATCACCGATTGATTTCATGATTTTTAATTTGCAAACCGGATCGAATTTCTTAAATCCAATTTCAGCATAATCCTCAGTAAAATAATTTCTATTTTATAGAGTTTTTGGAAATTTTTCTGGAGTTGTCAAATTTTGGCTAAATAAAATAGTAATTGTATTTTCCCGAGCCTGAAACCTGGACCAGGTATTTTCTCTGCCTTTTCCCCCTTTTCTTTCCCCTTCTCTTTTTTTCCTTCTCTTTTCTTTTTTTTCTTTTCTTTCACCAACTTCCACAACTTCCCGCCTACTTCTACTTTCTTCTTTCTTTCTTCTCTTTTCCTTCTTCTTTTTCTTTTTCTTCTTCTTTTCTTTTTCTCCTTCCTCCTTCACCCCAGCCAATGCGTACTTCTCCCTCTCTCTCCTCAAATCTCCCTCCTTCCTTCTCTCACATCTCTCTCTCTCTCAAACTCTCTTTCCATCTCCCTAATTTCTCTTTACTACTCTCCAATCACTCTATCTCCCTCCTACAATCTCTCTCCTTTTCTCTCATCTAAATTGGCAACCTCTCCCGAGGCTCACGCCGATGGCAGCCCTTGTTGACCCAAAGGTCTTTGTCATAGTTTTGATGATGATAATCCCATGTGGTTATTTATTCTAATTTTTAAACTATATAAGTTTTAGAAAAGCAAGATTGATTTCATAGTAATTTGGATCTCTATAAAGACTCACAAGTTTGTGAAGTCCTCAAGATGGTGATCCTAGAGCCAAGCACCCAAGATTGAGTCATGGAACTCATACTAAGAGTCAACCTCTAAGGAATTCTTTTTGCAAGAAGTAGCTTTCAATAAAAGCATTTTTCTTGTACTTTAAAATGTAAGATTTTAGTTTGTCAAAACCAAGAGTAGGTGATATAGTTAGTAAATGTGTTTGACACACACACACACAAACTAATATTGTATAAATTTTTGTTTCCATAGTTTTGAAAATGATTTCAAATAGTTACAAAATAATTTTTGTTTAAATGATAACTGGAAAACATCTTTTATTCAAAAGAGTTCATTTCTACAAATATTAGTTCTACTTCTTAGATTTGTGTTGATCTATAATCTCACAGTTTTGGACTTCATGATATCCATGACTATATTTTGTATCCATATGTTGGAAAAAATATTCTAAAATAAAATAGAATTTCAAATGTATTTCAAAACAGTTTTCTGCTTGGGTCGGTCGACCGGATGGTCGATTAATGTGCATAAGTGGTTTACTGTGTATCTCGAACGATCGACTTTCGACCGACTGTAAGCCTAATAGCTCTCTGTTTTGTTCGCTCGACAGAACGATCGACCAACGCTTGCCCAAGGGTCAAAAATTTGACCGTTGCGATCAACCGGGCGGTCGACCGGTGCGCCTGTTTTGGCAGCATCTGTCTATAACGGCTATATGATTACTTTTCTGAGTAATCGCTGATCCAAAATGGCTATATGAGTTTTCTCTCTGTTATTTTGATCTCCTATAAATAGAACCCTATAGATCATTAAGAAAACATATAGTTTAATGATTGCTTAAGATTTATACTCATTTAAGATTCAAGAGAAAAGATTTCAAAGAGAAGTTTTTTCAAAACAAAGCCCATACAAACGCTCTTGCTTTGATTCCCACTCCGCTGCTTTCAAAGCTTTCTTTACCACAACTCAGAGATTTTATTCTATTCTTGATTATAAGATGTGTTTGTGAGCCTCCTTTGGTGATCTAGAAAGGTCACATCTTTCATTGTATTGAGAACTGTTGTAGAGGTTGAAGTCTCAATACGAGCTTGCGGGTTCGTCGATTGTAATGTGTTTGGCACTGAGTGAGTGGACTTGTGGGTCTAATTCATTCTTACGGGAACGTGTAGAGAAGCGATCTTGTGGGATTGAGTTTTAGTAAAAATCCTTCATTGCAGAAGGCGGGAACGTAGAGTGTTGGCTCGAACCTCGAAACAAATCATCCGTGTTTGCAATTACTTTCTCTCAATGTCTCCAACTCTACTCACTCTTTACTATTACATGCTTCTATTATTCAACTTCATATTGTAATCTATACTCTTGTGCTGTTGTTACTTGTCTTGAGATTGATACTTGCTAGTTAGCTAGAAATTGCTTTTAATTCTGCACATTATTTGCCATCATCCTTAGCCTCCTATTCACCCCCGTCTAGATGATTTACTATTGTATCAGAGCCTAATCCCAGATTTTGATTTAACCACCTTAGGGTGATCCTTCTTTTGGCTATATTTGTTGCATTCTATATATTATATTTTGTATTCATGGCATCTCACGACTTTTCTAGCATCAAGTCCCCACCAAAATTTGATGGGTTGAATTTTCCTATATAGAAGGTCACATGACTCTATTCCTTAAGTCCCTAGGAGTTTAGCGTAGCAAAGGCCATCACCAAGATTTCATTGAGCCTCAAGAGATGATGACATATGGTCCGATGCAATGACTAAGGACTATGAAGCCAATGCTAAGCCAATATGCGCTCACTCAAGCATTGAATGATGATGATCTTTCTCGTATGATTATTTCAAAATAGAATATGAAGTATGGAATGATTTAATTATCACTCATGAGGGTACATCCTAAGTTAAAAGATCTAAGATTGATCTTCTTCATTCACAATATGAAAATTTTTACACGCTCGATATGAAAGTATTGATGAAATGCTCACTTGATTTACCAAAATTAGTAATGGGTTATCTTCTTTAGGTGACTCCATTGATAATGACCAAAAGATAAGAAAGTAATTAGAGATCTTCTCAAATCAAGGTTATAATCTTGAAGAAGCTAATAAATAGCGAGGAAATGGACTTCTCCAGGTTCATCGAAAATCTCAAGACCCCGAGATGGAGATGAAGGTAAGAGAAGAAAGGGAGCCTCCAGAAGAAGCTATCACCTTTAAGCATCCCCATTCATACCGAAAGAAGAAGATTCCAGGAATGAAATTGAAGAAGAAGACTTTGCCATGCTCATTAGAAAGGTTGCAAGATGTTCTATAACAAGGGAAGAAGGAACAACTTTAGAAGGTCAAGACCACAAGGCAAAATGAAAGGAAGAAGGAAAAAATAAGTCCATGCTATCATTGCAAGAAGACGGACACTTAATAGCAGATTGTCGATGGGACACCGAATAGCAGATTGTCTGTCTTTTCAAGTGACCACATCAAGAAAAATACAACAAGAAGGCTATGATGGCCACTTGGGACGATTCGGAGACCGAATCGGAAGAAGTTGACACCGCAAATGTTTGCTTCATGGATAATGGAGATAAAGCATCCAAGGTCACATTTGAAACCTCTCTTGATGAATATGACTTGACTACGAATGTGATTGCTAAATTTTTTGAAGAATTATAAGAATGATATGGGATTTCAAAAATTCAAAATAAAAAGTTGAAAAAGGAATATGAATTTTTGAAAAATAAGTTGGATATTACTTTCAAAGAGAAAAAATTTATCAATTTGTTTTGAAAAGACCAAAAAGAATTTTGAGGATCACAACATGTTGCAAGGGCAAAAGCCCTAATGTTGTTTGATAAAATAAAATTTGAATATTCATAATAGAATTGATGTTTTGGACTCAACTTTAAAGAAGTGTGTTTTTTAATATGAGTAAGATTAGGTCTATATTTTCAAAGGGCAAAATCTATAGGAAACTCACCTCTTCACAAACACACACAAAACATGCTCACAATGACATCACACACATGCTACATGTATGACAAAGTGCACACTTGTACACATTGTGGCCGCAAAGACCATTTAGCAAAATTTTCTATTCAGACTAAATATGAAAGATAAGAATGTTTGGGTTCGAGAAAACACTAACCCTCAAAGACCCAAGAAGATTTGGGTATCAAAAAATACATCAAACTTGATTGATGTAGGTGTGTCCTCCTCCAAGACATAGGGGGAGATGGTGTCTTGATGATAGATGCATTGGAGATCAAAGGATCAACAACGTGAATGCATCACTATCAAGAGGGCTAGGTGGGAGAATACCACCTTTTTGGAGAAATACTTGCGTATATCGGTAACATCTCCAAAATTTGTTTAAAAATTGACATACATGTTTGGGATTGCCTATAGTTAATGTTGTTCAAGTAATTAGTGTAAATTACTAGTTGAAATTTCTATATGATCATGTCCACTATTTTTAGTGACGATACATGATTTCATTTGACCACATGCTCATGTTGATTGTTTAGTTCCTATTGTTAGCACTTCCATGCTTTTTTAGATTATCTCCATGCGTAGAAGCAAGTGATTGATAACATGTTTCTATGTATGTACATGTGTATTTCTAATTTTTTATAGATAATACTTGCATCTTGTTGAATACCATGTTTATGTATGTATCTTGAGATCATCACTTTTAGTTTTAATCAAAATAATTTTTAGCATTTAATTCTCTATTAAGCAACTCAAAAAAGAAACAAGGTTAAATAAGAAAATAAAAATTGGTATCAGAGCCCAGGTTTACACCTCATGTAGGTAACCACCTAATGCTCAGGCTCCTACCAATAATACAACCAAATTCAGATTAGAACTCATGTGTATCTGAATTTGTGGATTCCAATTATGAGTATAATAATATCTCATTCCGTTGATAATTCAATACTTGTTTCCTAATATTCTCTAATTTCAGTTATCATTTTGAATATTCTGATTTCTAATCTTTTCTCCTTCATAATCTTGATTCCTTTCCTATTATTTTGATATCTGATACTAGTCACTCAGTCCCGAGTTCGTTATAGATATCAGAGTAGTGCAGCGGAAGCATCGTAGGCCCATAGCATCTAAGTTGCAGGTGTTATAATATTATTCTCCCACCTGAATTGAAATTTTGAGGACAATTTTTTTTTGTAAGGTGGGGAGAAGTGTAAACCTCGGTTTTAGATATGCGGTCACAGTATCAGTACTCGATATGATGTATAAAGTTGATTTGATCTTCTTGATAGTCAGATTGAATTGGTTTTAGTTTTAGATATTATTTTTCAATATTTTAGATTTTTTAGAATTTTCTAAAATTTTTCTGGATTATTTGAAAAGTCTCCAAATTCAGTGCCGACAATCGGCTCTAAGATTTTTAATTCATAAACAGAGTTTAATTTTTGGTATCTACTTTCAAAATATTCTTCAAATCATATTTTCTGTGTTACTACATTTTTGGAAATTTTTCTGAATTAATCAAAAATCTGGCCAATCTGGTGTTGTTGGTATCAACGATCGATTCCACGATTTTTAATTTGCAGACCAGACTGAATTTCTTGAATCCGATTTTATATTATTCCTTAGGATATATTTTGCTATTTTACAGAAATTTTGAGAACCGTTCGAAACTAGTCGAATTTTGACCCACTAAAATAATATTATTTAAATAATATTCAATTCTTTTCTTCTCCTCTACTTCTCCTTTCCTTCCCCTGCAAGCGACCGATTCCGCCACCGACTTTCTCCACCACCTTAACCCACTGCTCTCTCTCTTCCATAAATCTCTCTGTCTCTCTTTCTTTATACATCTCTCTCTAACTCTCTCTAACCTCTATTCCTCTCTCTCTCTCCCCCCTCCCTCTCTATCTATCCTTATCTCTGTATTCCCATACTCCCTCTTTCCTTTACCCTCTATCACTCTTCCTAGCAATCGGATTGCTGCTGGAAACTGCCTTAGGCTGATGGAACCCCCTCTCTCTTTCCTTTTTCGTTCTCTCTCCTTTCTTTCTTCTCTCTTTTCTTTCTTCTTCTTTCTTTTCTTCTTCTTCTCTTCCACTCCTCCTCCTCTACCCGTCGCTCACCCAACCAGACCATCGCCGACCTGGCGGAGCTGCCACCAGCCAGGCGCCCAGGTCTGTCATGATAACAACACACCACCCACCCCTCCTCCTCTTCTACTACTTCTTTTCTCTCTCTTCTTTTTCTCTTTGTTACTCTCTCCCCCCTCTTGCACCTGATCGCCGGCAGTGCCCTGGCTGCCGCCATCGTCATTCTCGTACCGCCGATCTGGCGTCACGCTGCCCCTAGTGGCTACCGCTCCCGTGGCTTCTCCTCTCTCTTCTACTCTATCATTCTCTCTCCCTTTTTCATATTGGGTTAAACCCATTAACCCATCACTTAAATTATTGGGTTGGATTATTGGATCTAAATTCGCCCCATTAGCAACCCAAACCCGCATCCAACTTAATAAAATAAAATTACATAAAAACCCTGATAATTTAGAATATTTACTTTTTGTACTTTTATTATATATTTAACCTATTTTTAATGCATTTAGTATTCGGGTGATATCTAGAGCAGTCGGAGTCCACTTTGGATGATTCTAGAGCCATTGCAATCGTAGAAAGACGAACTTCACCCCTGTAATACCCATGTGACAGTTTTTTTTACATGTTATACTTTAATTTATTAAATGAAAATTAATTGATTAAATTATATTTACCGTTTAACAAATTATGCAAATTGTACTTACCCTCGAATAAATCATGTAAATGATACAACACATTAATTAATATATAGATACGTGCTTGTTAAACATTTTTAATAAAATAATATTTATTTTGATTCATGATTTAATATAAAACATAAATAAATAATTAATATATTAGTAATTAATAAATTGATAATTTTAATATAGTGTAATGATATAAAGGAAATAATTATATATAATTCCTTTGTGATATGGATCATAGTAATAATATTGAAACCGTATAACAAATACTGATAGGTAAATTGATGCATGTTAACTATATCACCCTAACACAGTTACCATTACCAAAAATCACGAGTATAACCACTGATACACTTGACACTCTTATTTAATAATCATGTATCACTTTACTTGAGTTACAGTTACTTGCATATTTTTATACCCTGTTTATGAATATTCTATTACACTGGATACTATTATTTCATGTACTTGTAGCACCGTGACACAGATATACTATCACAACCGACACTGTCATTTCATATACATCTATCACCGTTACACAGATTTTGTTACACTGGATACTATTATTTCATGTTCATGTATCACTGATACACAGATACGCTATTCCATTAGAAATCATTATTTCTTATATTTGTATTACCGCTACACGAATACTCTGTACATAGTTATTACATATTTTTATAACACTGTTACATAGATTTACCTGTATACATGCGTTGATTGTTCCTGTATTCCTATTGCATGGATCACTGTTCCTGTTATATGGATATTCCTATATATCTGTTACATTACTGTTTCCTGTTATTGATATCGATATGATACTCCTGTTACTGAACATGAGTGATGTTGATATGCGATGTGTGGAGCTTGAAATCACCTAGAGGGGGGTGAATAGGTGACTAGCTAATCTAATCGTGAATTAATGCGGAATTAAAACTATTAATGCAAACTAAAAATCTTAAGCACAACACACCAAGTATAACACAAGAGTGTAGCCGGATTCCCCGTGAAGGGCTCTGGACTATCTCCTCAAGATTCCTCTAGATAAGAGTTGAGGTGCCGTTTTGGCTCTCTTGGTTGAATACAAGTATGAGCAAACAATCCCACGCATATAACAATGTAAGCACAATAATATATCAAGCAAGTAATGAATATGACAATAAGTGCATACAAGATATAAAGACAAGTGAGAGATAGAGAGAGCAATCGCAAACACGGAGATTTGTTTTGAGGTTCGAGCACAATTGCTTTACATCCCCGCCTTCAACACTATGAAGGATTTTCACTAAAAATGATCCCACCGGATCACTCGGTGCCGCAACACCTACAAGGCGAGTTCACACTAGAACTCCTTGGACTCTCTAGTCCCTCTCTTGTTTCTACAAGAACAAACACATCGCAAGCACGCAAGCTTGCCGAAGCCACACCTCATACACCGAGCTCCCACAAGAACTCGAAACACCGCGAACCCGCAAGTCCGCCTCCTCAAATACAAAGTATAAAAACTTTGGTGATCACAACACTTTGATCACCTAAAATTCTCTCACAACAAAGATCCCTATAGGATGATATAGCAATGGATAGCTCAAGTATGTGTGTGAGAAAACTAGGATTGATTTGGTGGAGGAAAACTCTTGATAAAATTCTTTTTGAATTGGAAATATTTGCCTTTAAACTAGTGGAGAAAACCTCTAAAATAGATGGGAAAAACTAGTTTTAAAACTCTCCAAAAATCTTGTCTCAAACAGCCCAAGGGAAGCCCAATTTATAGGCTTCTCAAAAACTAGCCGTTGCAGGCCAGATCAGCAGTCTGGTCTGCTGTCGGTCGACCGCCCGATGGACCGACCAACGGTCAGATTTCTGACCGTTGAGCCAGCGGTCGACCGGCCGGTCGACTGTGGCTTAGATACAGAGAGCAGACACTCTTTGCCGGTCGACCGCTCGGTCGACCGGGGCCATTTCTAGAGAACAACACTACCCGGTCGACCGGCCCTCCAGCCAAACAAGGCGTGCACATTTGTGCACATCGGTCGACCGACTCCTGGCTCGGTCGACCGGAAGAAGCCAAAACAGTATCCTTTTTTAGGGATTAAAAACTTGGTATTTTTCCTTCAATAAAATCCATAAAATCTATAAAAATCTACAAAAATAAGTTCAGTATAATACTTTGATATACAAACATGTTTGAGTAAAAATCAAGACATGTTATAAACAATTTGAACTATTTTTGTAACTTAGAAATTTTGCTTAAAACAAAAACTGTGTTTTTCCAAATAGATTTTTTTCAAAACTTCTCCAAATACAAAAATAAGATATTTTAAACACTTTTAAAGCTTAGAGTGCATGGATATGATCCACTATACATACATGATGAAATATCTATATTTTTTACAATAAGCACTAAAATAGTTTTGGTTAAAACACATGTATATATGAAACTCTAAAAATCAAAATGGTATTTTTCCAAAATGAAAACTCTTTTGTATTTTTCCAAAATGAAAACTCTTTTTCAAAGTGAAAACTCTTTTATGAAAACAAAAAAATCTTGTGTGTGAGTGTATATGGTATACTTGAGCATTCCACTAACTAATCTATCCTTTACATTTTTACTAAAAAAAGCCTTAACAAAAACAATCCTAGACACAAGTCTTCTCTTAAAATCTTCTTCTTCTTTTTCTTGACTTGGTCCAAAAATGATCCAATGAGATAGACTCCTCTTGAGTACTTGATGCGGTCTTGATGCACAAGCTCTTGAATCAACACGTGCTAGCTTCAAAACTTGACTTTAAATCCTTTGATGAAGCTAAACACCTACTAAGATTTTGATCACAAATCTGAGACTAAATAAACACAAGATCATTCGTACTATAACTACATGAGTTAATCATCATCAAAACAAGAGTGATGGGCTTTTGGGCCAACAGAACTAAGTGTCACGTGGATCTAAGCCACGGGCCACCTCTAGAATCCCATATCTCCTTTTTTCCGTTTCCTGTTTCCTATTATTTTGTTTCATGATATTAACAAAGCTCATGTCCTATTATCATTTTACATGTATCATACACTGTTCTTATTCCTAATACACTGTATAGTTTATATTTAAGAAATATAACATGGGGTTGGGTGAGACATGACGGTTGACTAGATTTATTCGGGTGGATGTTTGGATCCATTATACTCCCACCGCAGGGGATGTGGTAGTACTGGTTACCGTCTGTTATAGCTCATTGAGCTCTTATTTCCCGTTACTTGCTTCTACTTAGCGGGCCAGCCCTGGTCGCAGCAGCCAGGCTTGTTTAAGGCCGTGATTCTAAGTATGCAGGGGATACACTCACCTAATTAGAACTCCTTGACCATTGGATTTTCAGTTAACATAACAAAATAGTGTAAACAATAGTGACATCCGGAATGCTTGTTATTTGGTCACTCTCTCGTCCGAATAATGGTACCCGTATGCCATGTTCGGATGGGTTCGGCTGGAGAACGAGTTTCGATATGAACTGCCAGTGGTATAGACATTGGAAGAGATTGATTAAAATATCAGACAGTACTGATTGTTATTATTGTATAAATAATATGACTGGGTTGATACATGTATATTAGTATTCATTTATACTTATTATGCTTCCTGCTATCTTATTCACCATCATGTCATATGTATACTTTGCAGTTCCTGTATTCTCTACAGACACACTATTCATATACGCGAATACACTGCATATCATGTACTCTCTGTTTCATGTATTCTCTATAGACACATTTGTATTATATTGGGATTACTTTTTCTTATTTCATGTATAAATGTTCATATTTGTAATCACTATACTGTCATGTTAGTATACTATTAGTATAAATGATAAAAATAACAGACGTAAGACTTGATACAAGTTAATAACATAAACTGGCTTCATTAATGTATAGTTAAATTATATATCTTTAACTCATATTATATATATAATACTTTCTGAGTAAATATAATTATTGTTTTAATCATATTTGGTATAATATCGTAAAAGTAACCCCATAGTAACATGTTAGGCATTGGTAATGCTATAATGTTAATATAAAACTTGTTTATATCTATGCATATATTTCGATTGCTAGTATAATTATATTGTATCACTAGTATTTAAATATGTAATATGTATTATCGTGATTATACTACTAGTATAGTACATATTACTGCTTCCTTCATTTTACCACCCGTTAGGTCGCTTTCTGACGACCCTAGGTTTGCATGCCCATGTTAGAGACACAAGGTATCGTGATATTTGATGTTTTCTGGGATATTATTAGGGGACCCGTCACCCTTTATTATTAATAGATATTTTTATTATTCTATCTTTATTTTCTTATTTATCCTTATTTTCATATCTATTATGATCACAGACCTCTTTTGCAGGTACTCCAATCTGCAACACTCCAATCTCGCGGATACAAGAACGATACAGCGATATACATATGCAGGACAAAAATGCCCTCATATACGTACACTAAGCCTCAGTACAGAGAATAAACACAATATACACGATTATTCTAATAATAAATAAGTATAAGAATACTTACAAAAGGGGTTAGTGAATACGATAGATATGAAAATAAGAATAAATATGGAAGTACTGACAAAATAATAAAAATACTTATGAATAATAAAGGTGGCGGGTCTCCTAACAATATCCCGTGCAGTGTCAGGTACTACGATGACTCAAATCTTCAACCTTGACATGCAACCCAAGGTCGTCACAAAGTGACCTAGTAAGTGGTAAGATAAAAGAAGCTATAATATATACTATAATAGTAATACAATCACGATAATATATAATACATGTTTAACTACCAGTGGTACTATATAATTATACTAACAATCGGTATATATATGATTAGTACACAAAAGTGCATATTTTACATCATAATTCCCATGCATAATACGAATAAATAAGTGAATTTTACTCCTCTTCTCTACATATTTGCAGGTACAAAATTAATGGAGAGATATTCAAATAATCACTTAATTAACACTAATTAAGTGATTAATCAAGATTAAGGATAAAGCCAAATCTCAAACCAGATCTAGAGAGATCCGCGTAACAAACTCAGAATCCAAGTGGTCCACGTGGATAACCACTTCCCAACTGATCTCCACCAGAAAGATCCGATCCAACGGCCACGAGATTGCCGCGGGGCGCGGCAAGGGGCGCGGCAATCTTAGGGTTGTTAAGCCCCGGATTTTGTGGCAACAACCTACTCTCCAGAGCTTCTCCAATCTGCTATAAATACTGCATCATCACCTGCGAGCTGGGACTGATCAGAGAAGAGAGAGAGATTAGTTCTAGGCTTTGTAATTTTCTTAGTTTTAGTTTAAGGTTTGTAACTCTCTAGGATCTTCTCCTCCCTAGATTTCATTGCAAGAGAGAGATTGTAAGAGAGAGAGAGCTTGTATCATCAAGAAGTGACACTTGAAGCTATACAAGGATTGATCCATTCTCTACTTCTCTACTTGAGCTTGATTCTAGTTTGCTTTCTTTACTTGCTTTATTACTTGCTTTCTTTAATTCTAGCACTTTAATTCTTGCAATTTATTTCATGCTTTCTTGTATTTTTCTTATGGCTTGTTGTATCTAATTCTTCTCCATGTACTAGCTAACCACTAGCTTAGCTACTTCACTAACTCATGGGTGTTTGCTTGATTTCATCTTGCAAGTGTATGATCTTCTCTTCTCCGACGGTTAAACCACCGTCTTGCAAATGAGAAAGTAATTAGGTCAACACGCTAGACGAATCCATAGCCAACGGAGTGACAACGTTAGGCAAAGCTTTCATTATCAAGGAGTTTGGTAAGTCTTGGCAAGCTAGCAAGGTAAGCTAGTCATGGATTGCCTTCTTTAAGTTCTTTTCCTTTTCTTGTTAATACAACATCCACTTCTTGATTTCTTTTCCACTTCCACCATGAACATATCCATCCTCTTTTGGTTTCTTTTGTATTTGCTTCACTAAGTTTATAATCAAGAGAAGGATACTAGTTTGATCACTTCACTACCATACGTTTAAAGCTTCTATCGCGAGCTCTCCCTGAGATCCGACTCGGTATAGCCTTGTGCTATAGCGGAGACAAGAAAGGGTACATCAAATACATTCTATACACATAATAAGTACACCTTTTCCAGTCTAAACAAATTGGCGCCGTTGCCGGGGAGAGCGACGTATTTTTTTGGTTTAAAGTGAAGTACTAAACTATTATTCTTCTCTGTTGCAGGTTACAGGAGAAGAAAACAGGAAATTCTTTACTGCAGTAACATCTAAGTGAACCTGGCTCTCTGCTCAAGAAAACAGAGACCAGGCTTCCACTGAAGAGCCGCGGACCCGCGGCATATCCAGTGGAAACGCGGCACTTCTGAGAGCATTTCTCTCCAATTTTCTGCAGGGCTCTGTTTCTGCAAAAATACTGCTGTTTCTATACTTGAAATCCTGTGTTGTTCACTGTATTCCTGCTTAATTAAAAAACAGTAAAAAGTTGGGTGATAATTGTTAAAAATTGTTTAGACGCTTGCATTTTAGGCACGTGTCTTTCAATTCTTTACTTTTACTGTTGAAGAGTGCGTGGAGGCAAGGTACGTGTTTGCATTGCATTTAGATTAGGACAAACTCTTGCTTGATTTTCTTGCTTTGAGTGTATCCTAGCTATATTTCTTGTACACTTGCACAATTCAAATTTAAGGGCATACCCGTAAATAAGATAAGGTGGGGGAGGTCATTACCCTTTCCTTAGCCCGAAAACCACAACCCAAGCACTCACTAACCCAAGCCTAAATTAATAAAAAGTAGACGTTGGCCCTAGGGACATCTCGGACTCACTTAGGAGATTATCCTAAGGGGGAAAAGTGTTGGAATTTAACTCTTGCAAAATCAGTGTCTAGGAAAGGGGTTGAGGGTCGAAAGCCCGAAGGTTGCTGGTTACTTAATTAAGGAACGTCTCCGGACGGAAAACCTCCCACCAACCTTACCCTTCCCTGGCTGATTAGCTTGTGGTTAGAGTCTACACTGAACCTCCTGTGGACGATCTATTGTTAGGAGTCGTCTAGGTCTAAGTCTACCCTAACTTAGGTTAGAATTTTTCTTTTCTTTCTTTTGTTTGTTTGTTTGTTTGTTTTTGTTTGTGATTGTGTGATATGGCTTACAATTACAATTCTTTCCATCATAATCCTTATGTCACACACACACCATATTCGGATAATTCCAACCCGGTGTTTTACAATATGCACCAACCAAATACACCGGGTTGGCCTTATCCGAATCAATACGACCCATACCCCCCATCTAATGATTATAATGTCCAAAATAATTTCAACTCTTTACCGAGTAATTGGGGATTCCAGTACCCCGAGTCAAATTATCAAAATCCTTGTCCACCATATTCACCTTGTCCACCATATTCATTTCCTGAGTCCACTTCATATACTCCTTTTTCTGAGCCTCCATTTGAAGACAAATCTGACTTATTAAGGAGTTTAGAAGCTCAATTACATCGAGCTGAGCAAACATTTCCAGAATCTTTTCCCTCTCCAATTCCACCGTATTTTCAAGAGTCCTACTCAGTTCCACCATTTCCTAATAAACAACCATTTGTCATGGACACGAGTAAAGATCTCTTGTGTGAGTCCACTTTTCCATCACCACCCATTTTTGACTCACACGATTCACAAAATTTCCAATTTCAAGATTCCTATACTCCCATTCTAGAGCAGCCATCTGTAGATCTATTACATCTAGAAAAGAGTATAGACATCTTGCAAGAGTCTTTCTTACAATATCAAACAACACGTACCGAGTCTTTCAATAGTGTGAAAGATCAATTGGATAACCTTCTTAGGAAAGAGGAAACTCTAGCCTATCAACATTTGACTAATCCAATTGTACCACACTCTATTGATACGACTCAAGACTCTTGTCATCTTGGAAATTCAGATTCAATTTCAGCAAGTTTTTCATTTCCTAAACTTGAACTTGTCCAAAATTCAAATCCAATTGACATTTTGGCAAGTTTTTCATCTCCTAAAAATAAACTTGTCCAAACTTCAGATCCAATTGACATTTTGGCAAGTTTTCCTTTTTCTGAAATTGAACTGGAACATGAATTTGATTCTGCACTTTCACTTGATGATTCCAACTTACTTCCTGATTCAATCATGACTTCCATATCCTTACCTGATTTCAATCCATTTCCCAAGTCAGAATTGGATCCATTTCCTATCCATTGTGAAATTGAATCACCAATCTTTTATGATGATCACATTGAACTTGACCAATTCTACACTTCTGAAAATTCTATTGATAAATTGGCAAGTTCTCCACATTTTATTGAACTACATGAGGAATGTGATCTTGAACCCAGACCCAGTGATTCAATTCTTTTTCCTTATTCCATAATGACTCCGGTATCTTTACCTCACATCAATCTTTTCCGGAGTCAATTTTGGATCCTTTCACAATTCACAATGAAGTTGAATCATCCATTTTTGAGGATCATATTGAACTTGCCCAATTCTACACTTTTGAAGATTCTATTGACATTTTGGCAAGTTCTCCATCTTGTGGAATTGAACTCAATGAGAAATGTGACCTTGATTTTCTCAATCTCTTTACTTCTGAAACTGATTGTACAATTCTTAAGGAAGATGTTGACTTAAGTTTTGAAGAATTGTACGGTGATGAGCTTGAATTTCTTAAAATTGGAAGTAAAGAGATATCACCCATAGTAGGTCACATTCCATTGTTGGACTCTGATTGTGGACTTGAGTTTTCATTTCTTGACTTGGACACAATTTCTGACTTCACTTCGACTCCTGAACCATCACTTGATTTAAATCATAATCCTGAGTCGGTGTTCCTTTCCGAGTCCAAGTCAACAGTTCTATCAGTTCATACTCCATTCTGTGACAAGGAATTTGATAAATTTGAGTCTGAAATTATTTGGAAAATCTTAAAATTAGATGGGGGCATGTACATAATTAAATAACACACGCACACATCATTCTTGTGGGTCATATTTTCGCTATTTTTGGTGGGTTCCTGAAAACCCAAAGAAAAATTGATTGGGCCATGTTTCGTGGACCAATCAGACCACCACCGGAACCACCACCTTAAGGTAATTTTTTCCTTCCCTCTTCATTTTTGTTTCATGCATACATATATCATGATGCATTGAGGACAATGCATGAAATAAGTGTGGGGGAGGGTTTACTAACATAGAGTTTTTAGACTTTCTTTCTTTTACATTTCCTTTCTTTCTTTTTACATTTCTTTAAAAAAATAATAAAAATAAAAAATAAACAAAATAAAAACTTTTTGAAATAAGAAACAAAGTTTTGCTCTATTTTTAAGAAATTAAGATGTATCTTAGAGATTAAGAAAGCCTTAATTATGACATCTTAACCTAGTTGAAGTAATAGATTTTGTTTGAGATTATAGGCTAAGTAAGTAAAATTGGTGAGATATTTTTATCTTGAATTTTTTGCCTTAGATAATATGCACTTTACACTTACACATTTCTTGGGATGGAGACAATGACCAAAATGCCATATAAAAAAAAAAAAAAAAAAAAGAGAAAAAAAAAAAAGAAAAATATATATAAATAAAAGATCACTTATTAAGCTGGGAAATTGTGCCTCAAGAAGCATGATGACTCACGCCTAACAGTGATCTCACCTATTAAGCTGGGTAATTGTGCCTCAAGAAGCATGATTATTCTCGCCTAACGGTGATTAAGAATAATCCCCTTTAGTTTTGTGGCCTTTTTCACTCGAGTCCTTAAACCCGAGGGATGTTTCCTCATCTGGTGCCCTAAGACCATCTGGTCTGGGAGTCATCGGTTATAGGCTCGCTACATGGGTGAATTAGAAAGCCTAATAAAACTAAGGGAAGAAAAAGAAAAAAAGAATATATATAAATAAATGGCTTTATGGTTGGAGTTGAAATCCCAGAAATTTTCACTGAGCACGGTGTGCATATTATCTAGGTTTTATGAAGGATAAAATATTCAATCCAATTTTGAATTCTTACCTTAATTAAAAACAAGATCTTGCATGGATACAAAGTTTAAGGAAAAATGATTATAGGTGGACTTATGACCTAGGATCACTTATATTTTCGCAAAAATAATTCGTAAACTTGTCTCTTATTCAAAAATGCGTTTTCGAAAATACTAACATTTGTCTTCTTTCTTTATGGATTTTGTGGGTGTAATCCGCTGAAAACCCTCAGGAGACAACACTCCTCCTCTAGGGTAACCTAGAGGTTTAACGGCTTGTTGCACATGCTCAGTGCAATCGCGTCACCTGCGAAAGTGGTGTAATAAACTTGTAGCTTAGATTTTATTTTCTTTTACTTTGTTTTGCTCGGGACGAGCAAAAGAATAAGTGTGGGGGTGTGATTAGTACACAAAAGTGCATATTTTACATCATAATTCCCATGCATAATACGAATAAATAAGTGAATTTTACTCCTCTTCTCTACATATTTGCAGGTACAAAATTAATGGAGAGATATTCAAATAATCACTTAATTAACACTAATTAAGTGATTAATCAAGATTAAGGATAAAGCCAATCTCAAACCAGATCTAGAGAGATCCGCGCAACAAACTCAGAATCCAAGTGGTCCACGTGGATAACCACTTCCCAACTGATCTCCACCAGAAAGATCCGATCCAACGGCCACGAGATTGCCGCGGGGCGCGGCAAGGGGCGCGGCAATCTTAGGGTTGTTAAGCCCCGGATTTTGTGGCAACAACCTACTCTCCAGAAGCTTCTCCAATCTGCTATAAATACTGCATCATCACCTGCGAGCTGGGACTGATCAGAGAAGAGAGAGAGATTAGTTCTAGGCTTTGTAATTTTCTTAGTTTTAGTTTAAGGTTTGTAACTCTCTAGGATCTTCTCCTCCCTAGATTTCATTGCAAGAGAGAGATTGTAAGAGAGAGAGAGCTTGTATCATCAAGAAGTGACACTTGAAGCTATACAAGGATTGATCCATTCTCTACTTCTCTACTTGAGCTTGATTCTAGTTTGCTTTCTTTACTTGCTTTATTACTTGCTTTCTTTAATTCTAGCACTTTAATTCTTGCAATTTATTTCATGCTTTCTTGTATTTTTCTTATGGCTTGTTGTATCTAATTCTTCTCCATGTACTAGCTAACCACTAGCTTAGCTACTTCACTAACTCATGGGTGTTTGCTTGATTTCATCTTGCAAGTGTATGATCTTCTCTTCTCCGACGGTTAAACCACCGTCTTGCAAATGAGAAAGTAATTAGGTCAACACGCTAGACGAATCCATAGCCAACGGAGTGACAACGTTAGGCAAAGCTTTCATTATCAAGGAGTTTGGTAAGTCTTGGCAAGCTAGCAAGGTAAGCTAGTCATGGATTGCCTTCTTTAAGTTCTTTTCCTTTTCTTGTTAATACAACATCCACTTCTTGATTTCTTTTCCACTTCCACCATGAACATATCCATCCTCTTTTGGTTTCTTTTGTATTTGCTTCACTAAGTTTATAATCAAGAGAAGGATACTAGTTTGATCACTTCACTACCATACGTTTAAAGCTTCTATCGCGAGCTCTCCCTGAGATCCGACTCGGTATAGCCTTGTGCTATAGCGGAGACAAGAAAGGGTACATCAAATACATTCTATACACATAATAAGTACACCTTTTCCAGTCTAAACAATATATACACACCCAAGGGTTATTTTAGTACTATAACATTATCAACTCCTAGCATATTACAACGGCGTCACCTCTACTATATTATCCAATTATATAATATTATTATCGATTAATATTATTAGGAAGATTCCGATATATACATATATACATATATATAATACATATCTGTATGTATGTGTGTGTGTGTGTGTGTGTGTGTGTGTGTGTGTGTGTGTGTGTGTATTACCTAACTTTATCATGTTATGTTAATATAATCAATAGGAGTTATGCCATTTATATGTTATTATCAATATATAGAATAGGATATTATATTTAGTGATATACCAATAAAATCAAATTATTTAAGTAACATCTATCAAGTTTTATTATTTTATATTTATCGGTTAAACTAATAGTAACAGTAACATGATGGTATCGTGATGACTATGAATATTTATACATGAAGTATGCAGGATAAACATACTATCGTGAAGAAAATACTGAAACAAAGAATACATGGAATGCAAATTATACGTGTACATGAATAATGTGTCTGTGGAGAATACAGGAAGTGCAAAGTATACATGTGACATGGTGGTAAATAAGATAGTAGGAAGTATAATATGTATACATGGACAATAATATACATGTATCGAGCATGTCATGTTATTTTTACAATAATTACAATCAATACCGTCTGATATTTTTGTCAATCTCCTCTAGTTTCCTCATACCACTGACAGTTCGTACTAGAGACCGTACTCTAACTGAACCCATCTGAACTTGGCCTATGGGTACTATTATTCAAACAAGAGAGTGCCCAAATAGCATGTATCCCTGACGTCATCATTATTAGGTTATTAAATGTATCATGTTCTGGGTCTGAATAACTAGTGCACTGAGGATGTCTCCATCATGCCAACACTCCGCGATGTGAGATTCTTGAGGTGACCCCTACGGATTCAAGACATGACCCCCACCATGTATGTGGTGTGGCACTTTGTTCCGTGTGGCACTTTGTTCCACACACCTTGTGCCGGACGCTAGCATGATCGTGCGTATAACACATATATCAAGTAACATGAGTACTGAGTCAGTCAATAACAATATCTATAATAAGAGCACCGGAGACATCCTCGTCGCCTAACACCAGGCAAAGTGAAAATTCTACAGGTGACCCCAACATATTCAAGAGGTGACCCCACCATGTATAGGTGTGATGTGACACTTTGCTCTGTGTGGAACTTAGTTCCACACTTGTTCCGCCGGATGCTAGTGTGACTGTGCTAATAATTGGGTTACCAAAATACAGGTAGACTAGCTGAATAACAATATTTATAACACGTATCAAGTTAACGGAATTTTATCAGTAATGCGGTAACATGAACAAGTATACGATATAACAAGAGTACATGAATATTCAAAGTAATGGTAATCCAAGAAACATGAATAGTGATCCATACAACAAGAATATTGAAATAATCAAAACATGTATACAAGTGAATCCATATGATAAATACATGCAATCACAGTGTAGAGTACCTGTGTAATGATGATACAAGTATATGAAATACAAGTGTAGCGTATTCGTGTAATCGGTGATACAAGTACATGAAGTAACAATGTTTATTGTATTAGAGTATCTGGAATGGGAGTACATGAATATGCAAGTAACGGTAACTCATGTAAAGTGATTCAGGAATATGTTAATACCAGTGTCCAGTGTATCAGTGACATGATAAGTCGGATAAAGAGGTGTTAATAAATAATTATTTGTTATAACTATGTCAATATTATTAATATGATCGATACAAAGTGATTATTTACGTTATCTATTTCCAAATTCTTCACATCCATGTTAGAAATTATCAATTTATTTATTTATTAGAATTATTAACTTATTTATTCAGAATTTCTTTAATCCACTGTCTAATATCTATTCGACATTTAGACAATCACCTATATTTATATTAAATCAAGAAACAAAATAAATTATTATTTTATCAATTATTTTAAAGAGAATTCATGCATATTCTAACTACAATAAATTTTCTGATAATTACAATTTATTGAATAATAATTACAGTGGTTTACCGATAATCAAAATTTTATTACATAAAGCAATCAATTAATTTCATTAAACATGATAAAATATAATTTATAAAAGAAAAACACTCACATAGCTATTACTAGGATGTTGCTCGTCTTTCTATAATTTCAACGGCTTGAGAATCGTCTAGATCGGACTCCGAATGCTCAGTAATTGCTCGAACACTAAAAGCATTAAAAATAGGTTAAAATATAACTTATTACGTTTAAAATGCAATAAAACTTATTTAATAGGGGTTTTTATGAAAAGTTACCTTTCTTTAATTTAGAAGTGGGTTTGAGTTGCTAACGGGTCGGGTTAAGATCCAATAACCCGAATCCAATAATTAAGAAAAACAAAGAGCACCTTAATTCATAATTTAAAGGAATGATGAGGAGAAGTTCAGAGCCCGTCAAGAGAATACGACTTCATTTCTTATTCTATTGGCTTAATTTATGAATTAAGTCTATGTATAATTTTTGTGAGATTTTTTTTGTATTTTTGACAAACTATTTAACAAAATATTTTTTTGGACCATAGATTGTCTCTAGATATTTATTACAATCTATAAGATTTCATAAAATTTTTTTAAAAATTTCTATTTTATGAAAATCTGTCTTATTTAAAAAAAACTACACTTATCCCTGTTTGTGATCTGTGTGAGTCTCAGGATTTACTGGATTGCTTCGATCGACCGGGTGGTTGACCAAGTAAGCCTGTCAATTGGTTTATCCCTTCTTATGGTCGACCGACTGGTCGACCGACATCTGCAGATTATGTTAGTCAGTTCTCTCGGGTTAGTGCCGGTTGACCGGGCGGTCTACCGACGGTCAGATCTGTCTATATGTAGGTTGTTAAAACCCTAAATCATCTCTTTCTCTCTTCTCTTCATCTGCCGACCTTTCCTTCTCTACCCATCCTCTCTCACTCAAACTCGTCTTAGATATCTAAAAATTCCACCAAATTTTTTCTAAATCTCTAGTCTACTCCTCATCTACTCCTTCTAGGTGAAGAAATTTCTGATTTTCTGAAGGTCATTTTCTCCCAATCCCATCTCTATTTATTTTTCAGTTTATTCAAGATTTATTCTGTGAATTACTTTTGACATTAGTGCTATTATTCTCTGTTGTTCCATACTGTTTATCTAGCGTATCACCATGTCTTCTAAACGTCAAAAGATTGAAAAATCTAAACAAGCTGAATCCTCATCTAGACCTAAGAATGTGTTTGTATCTGAAAATTCTTTATATAAACATTCAATTATCACCAACAAAAATGTTTTTTCAGGTAGATGTGTATATTGGTTGATTTTGAACACTTGAACCTTTGGTCTCATCCATAGATTTAGTTCCTTAGAGTATTTTGTCACGATTAAGGAACAAGTCTACCCCGAATTGGTTTAGTACTTCTATTCAAATCTTTCATTTCATGATAATCATATTAAATCTCGTGTTAAGAATGTTGACATCAATATAGGATTTTCAATCTATTTTGTGACGGTGTAGAAGTCTATCATCTAGATTTTCATGATTTTGAGTACCCCGACGGTGAGAATGCTCTCAGCGCTTCTTGTCTCTTGCATGATGATGATAACAGGGGCCTTGTGAGGAATGAAGAGGTGAAGCATTGCACACTTCCCACTCAAATCCTCGCAAAGATTGTGTTTCATGATCTCCTTCCAAAATCAGGAGAATATAATCATGCTCGTGGTTGTTCCCCACTTCTCATTTATTGCCTTCTGCGAGGTATTAAAGTGTACATTACTAGACACATCATCAATTTTATTTTTTCCGATCATTTGTTGATTCCTAGTAGGAATCTCCCGTACAAGATGACTCTTACTCGCCTGTTCAAGCATTTCAAGATCAATCTTTCAGATGAGAGACCTATCGCTCCTTCCATTGACATCGATCACACCCTCTTGAAGAGGATACATGTTAGACTTTGTGCTCAGGCTCCACCCTGAAATATAGCTAGGAGGGGTGAATAGGTGTAGGCTGTCTAAAAATCACTAAAAGACAAGCCATTAAAAAGCAGAGTTTCAAGACGCGAAGGCTCAACATCAAGGCGCGTGGGCTCGACACCCGCGTCTCAACACCAAGGCGCGAGGGTCCAACACCCGCGTCTCAACATCAAGGCGCGTGGGCTCGACACCCGCGTCTCAGCATCAAGACGCGAGGGTCCAGACCCGCGCCTCGGTTATAACCGCCCTGGTTATTGGGCCAGTCACCGCCCACATAGCGGGGAAGTGGGAAGTTGGCCCCTCATCGTGGAGCATTTTTAGGGGGCACGTTCACCCCCTAGGACCTCTATAAATAGCCTCGTTTTCTATGAGGTCAAGGCAATCAGAAGAGAGGGGATAGACACAAGGGCGATCAGAAACGCATCTGGCATCAAGAGGATCAGAAGATCACAGAGAGAGACAGACCGAGACAGGAGAGAGCTCAACTCTTCGTCAAGCTCGCTGCGTACAAGCTGTTCTTTGCCTACTTTCTCTTTGAGAGTTTTGGTAGACAGAGCTGTGCTACTCCCTCTACCAGCCAAAGAGAAGATTCCCTGACGATCCCGACGGTCATCCGGTTAATGGAGAACAAGATTCACTCTCCACCGCCACACGAAGAACCCAACACTAAACAAAGGGAGGATTCAAGACTCAACATCCTCCCTCCCTTGTAACTGGAAGGAAAAAGCAGTTTTGTTGTAATTTTTTCATCTGATTCAAGGAAAACTTTACAGTAAAGACTTCTTTCTCTTTTTTCCGGCGCGTACAATAGGTGTACTAGCTAATCTAGATAAATGATGTAGAATTTAAAACTTAATTGTAACACACTATGTGTAACCAAGAGTGAGCTCGAATTTTCTGTGAAGGGCTCTATAACTACTCCTTGAGATTCCTCTAAATTAAGAGATGAGGTGCTATATGAAGCTCTCTTGGTTCAACACAAGTGTGGGCACACACAAACTATATCTAGCATATGAATATGTGCAATATAAAACAATGCAAGATATAAGAGAGATATAGTTGAGAGATAGTGGATAAAACACAAACAACAAGAGATCTTTCGAGGTTCGAGCCACTGCTCTACGTCGCCGCCTTCACACAGAAGAATTTTCATTATGTCCACACAAGACCTTCCATAAAAGGACCTCCACTGAGGAATTACAACTTTACACTTTAAGTACACTACTCCTCTCTCAAACACAATCACCTCTATACAAGAGGGATAGACACAAAGACAAAGCAAAGAAAATATTATAATCTTGGTGATCCAATGATCACAAAAAACACTTGGTAATCACAATAGACCAAAAAACATTTTCCTAACAAAAACAATCCTATAGATAGGATTAGAGATGATAGCTCAAGTGTGAGAAAACAAGGTATTTGGAAAAGAGAATAACAAAGAAAAACACGTGGGAAAAACACTAGATAGATATGTAAATAAACATCAATACCAATTTCTCAAAGACTTTCTTTTCTTCGATTTTTCTAGCACTTTGAAAAATAAATAAAAGATAAAGATTTTAGGCTCTTAAACTTTTTTTAAACTTGCTGCAAAACCCTTGAAAAGATGGGAAGACTAGCTCTTGAAAATCTTGGTGATCAAGAGATCACAAACACTCTCTTTGCAACTCTCTTACAAAAATCCTATAGAGTAAAATGTAAACTTGAAGCTCAAAGAGGTAAGTGAGAGTGAAAATCAGAAAGAGAGATTTTAAGAACAGAAAAACTCAAATAAAACTTTAAAAATGAGAGCAAACTTGAAACTTTTTTTCTTTGAAAGCAAAAACTGGATTTTCAATAAAATTTGTTGTTGTGAAATATTCAATCCCAATTACCCTTTATATAGGTTTTAGAAAAACACTTTTAGAATAGTTTTACCAGGTTTAAAGAGGAAGAAATTGACCTTAAAAATTTAACTTTCCTGGTTTTAAAAGAACATGTTTTAAAACAGTTTTTTAAAGGAGCTAGTCGTTACTGCCAATCTAGCAGTCTGTTAGTCAATTTTGAGCACAGTTTTTCAGGCCTAAAACGTCAGAATTTAGAAATAAGTATATAGGAATAACATGTAAGTCTTTTTCTAATACAACTTAAATCAACTCAATATCATTCGGAGTAGAAAGTTATCAATATAATACTAAAAGTTGTCAAATTAAAAACTGTAAACTGTTTTCAAAACAAGAACAAATTTCAACCCAATATTTGATATCTTTAACATTTGAATCAAAAAATGATTATCTAATACGAAATGTATTCCTGAAAGTTATCTTTGAAATGCAATTTAAATCATATTAATTGAATATAATAATAAAAAGTTATTATAAGAAATCTACAAGGGTGTCGAGCAGTTTAGTAGAACGGTCGGCCGCCCGGTCAACCGAGAAAACCCGAGAACCAAATGTATTGAACTTGTGTGTGTATGTGAACTTGAGCATATCAACACTAGTCTTACACAAGATCTAAATATAAACTAAAACTAAACAAGCCGAAGTCTTCTTGTAGAACTCCTTCTTCAAGCCGACTCGATCCAAACACGATCCATAAAGCTTGACTCCATCCGAGTTCTAGATGCGATCTTGACGCGCGAGCTTTTGAATTTACATGTGTTAGCTCTAAAACTCCTTTGTTAAAGCTAAGCACCTACTAAGATCTTGATCAATAACTGAAATTATATAAAAACAAGATCATTACTAACACTACATGAGTTAATCATCTCAAAACTAGAGTGATAGGCTTTTGGGCCAACAATCTCCACTTTTTTGATGAGGACAGAACACATGGAGTTATATATGTATGAATTAAAGATAAGCTTCATAAAAGCTCCCCTTTAACTCATGCATAGCAATAAACAAATAGATATTCATTGAAATGCATAAACTAAACACAAATATATATGCATAAATAAAGATATAAACATGCATATATAAACTCTCTAAATTCTTCTCCCCATTTTGTCAATTCATCAATAAAGGGGTGAAGAAAACTAAACAATAAAGATGTATATGCGATATACATTCATGAATAGGAGAGACGTTAAGTTGCTCCCCCTGCATACATGCATTACATGGAGAAGGGATGACTAGACCATAACCCATATAAAACATAATATACAATATATAAACGGATATGTTAAGCCCCCCTACACACGTATATCATGTGAAGAAGAGAGGCCAAGCTCCTTAATGTAAGATACACTCAACATGAATATATATATAGAGAAGATGTTAAGCTTCCCTTGCAATATAAATCAACAAATTTTGAAACCCCTTTTAAAACAAATTTTTTTTTTAAGTCAACAAAATGAATTATGATACCAATGAAATCAAATTGTATTTGACAAAAACAAATATTGGTACCACTTGTAGAAATTTTTTTTTTTAAGATACCAATAGTAGATTTTGATACTAATTGAAGGTGAAACATGAGGTACATTTTGATACCAAATAAATACCAATCGAAATCAATGTATAAGCTTGTAAAGATACCAATTAACATTTAGAATAAAATCAAAGTTAGCATAAATATAATTTGTGCTTTAATGTAAAGATATTGTAAAATAAGCACAATCAAATCATATATATGTATGTATGAAAATGAAAATGCCAATTAAAATTTGAAGCATACATATATATAATAAACACATATGAGCATACAAAAATGAAATAACATGAAGATCATGTGTATAACTCATACCTATCACCCTATTCATGCACAAGTTTAAAAGATATTCAATAAGGGTATACAAGGCATGGTCGCCCATCCAACCGCCCTAGAAGGTAGGAGTTTTCAAAAATATGAGTTTGAAAATAATTTAACATGTTTAAAACTCTACCAATTTAAGAATTAAGAAACTAGTTTAAAATAATTTTTAAAAAACTAGTTTAAAATCCTTCAAAACATGAAACTAAATCATATATCCCATGAAACATTTCTAGGTATACAAAAATTGTCACTGAAGATTTATAAAGCACAAGAGATTATCATGAATTCAATATCATGAGTAAACAAGATGATGTAGAGTGCAAAAATCATGTAGTAAGTATAATCATGGAGATGGGCAATGAAACTCATATGAAATTCCTTTATCAAAAAATATAAAAAATCATTAAAATTTAATTTTCATCAAAACAAAACAAACTTCAAGGTATATGTATGTTTTGTCTATACTAAAGTATACACACATATCCAAATATGGACTAGTCCGCAACAGAAGAATTTTGCATGAAAAGTAAGTGACTCTAGGATAGACATGTATGTCTAATAGTTTTAGACAAAATTAACATATACATGACGCTAAACATATTTTTATGAAAACATGTACAACAATAGGGAATATATGTTAAGATGCAGGAATCATCAAAATAAAATTATGCAAGTCCATCTAATGGGTACAAGAGAGCAATAAAGCACAAAAACACATACAAATGTGGCTCACCAGTTGTGCAAGTATAATTACAAGTTTTAACGAAAACTACTTCTATACAAGTAATAAAAAATGAAGTACAAAATCATAAACAAACATGATCATTAGGGTAAATGCACGTGCTTTAGAGTAAGAATATACACAATAGCTAAACTATAGTGAGAACACAAAAATAATAGTCCATATAAACATGGGTCTATCTCCAATACTATATCTCAAGTGTAATTAACATTGCATTTAACATAATAAACATGAAAAATATGAAAACCAATACATGTTAAAAATATTCATGTAAAATCATGTAAACAAAATAAGGAGTTAGAGATGTTTACCAAAACTAATAGGGCTAATCTCTAGGTCTCCAAATCACGGTGGTCCTTCCACCAAACATCATTGAAAGTGATACATCCAATGTAGTGTCCATCAAACTCAAACGCATCCATCATCAAGGCACTAAAACCCTCACATCAAGTGAGAGTCCACACCTACATCAAATACAATAGGGGTAGATTTTGGTACCCACACTTTCTTGGATCCATGAGAGTTAGCACCTTTCCTAACCAAAAAAAATTTATTTACAAAATTTGAAACATTTATTCTGTCATAACAAAACTTTACAAGGTGGTCCGTACGTCCACAATGTGTACAAGTATGCACATAAGTATACATAGAATCATGTGTGTGAGCATGATGAGCATGTGTATACTATGGTTTGTGTGCATGAATATGTGGAGTATGTTTCTTTAGAAACAAAGATTCCAATCGTGTGTAGTTCACGGCATATTGGCTCAAAGTGGAGCCCAAATAATCTACATTATTCTTTAACATGCAAATATCATTTTCAATTGTTGAAGTGGAGCATGCATTCTTATCAATAGAGGGTATAACAATGAAATCATGACAAGAATACAACAACAACTAAGCCATTTGTCCTAAGTATTTGGGGTAGGCTACATGAAGAAAAAGAGAATTACGCCAGATTGGGCACATGGATCAGTTTTCTCTACTCATTCCTATCGAGCAATATACCTTCACGAAGACCTTTGGCCTCTATATCTTGTCGTATTACCTCCATCCATGTTTTCTTCGATCTCCCCTACGCTCTTTTAACTTGCTCTAAATTGATACGCTCTACTCATCGGACTGGTGCATCTTTAAGTCTATATCCCACATGACCAAACCATCGTAGACGGTTTTCTCTCATCTTCTCTTCGATAGAGGCTACATCTATATTAGTACGAATATCCTCATTTCTCACCTTATCTCTCCGCGTGTTACCACACATCCAACAAAGCATGCGCATCTCTGCTACACTCATCTTTTGGGCATGATATCTCTTTATAGCCCAACATTCCCTGCCATATAACAAAACTGGCCTAATGGCAGTCCGATAAAACTTTCCCTTCAGCCATAACGAAATGTTACGATCACATAAAACTCCTATTGCGCTCCTCCATTTCAACCAGCCGGCTTGGATCATATGGTTAACATCAGTATGATCCCCCATCCTTTTGAATAATAAATCCCAAGTACTTAAAATGACTGCTCATCAGTATTTTTTGTCCATCTAGTCTCACAATACTATAATCTCGGATTTCCTGTTTACTGAATTTACACTCCATGTACTCTATTTTGGCTCTACTTAATTTAAAACCTTGAGATCTAGAGTTTGCTTCCATAACTCCAATTTGGCATTTATCCCAGTTCTCGTCTCATCGACTAGGACAATATCATCAGCAAATAGCATACTGATTGTTACACAAATGTGCATATTTTACCTCATTATTCCCATACATATTGATAATAAAAATATGATTTTTACTCATCTTCTCTACATATTTGCAGGTACACACTCTAAAGGAGAGAAAGCCAATAATCACTTTAATTATCACTAATTAAAGTGATTAATCTAAGATCAAGATAAAGCCAAGATTTGAATTTGATTCAGTTACGATCTGCGCGCCAATCCAAGATTCCAGAAGGTCCACGTGGCCAAACAAACTTGTAACAACCTGTACCAGAAAGCTGTTACTCAACGGAATCCGTTGTGCCGCGATTTCCCGCCAAAACGCGGCAATCTTGGGGTTGTTGAGATCCGGATTTTGCGCCAACTGATCTGATCTCGAAGCTTCTCTCTGGGGCTATAAATATGTGACCTTGGACCTGCGAGCAAAAACTGAATGGAGAAGAGAGGAAAATTCATTAGTATGTTGTAATTTTGTTTAGTTTTTCTCTAGGTTTAGTTCTTTAGATCCCTCTTCTTCTTCCCTAGAATTCATTGTAAAAGAGAGAGATTGTGAGAGAGAGAGCTTGTGTAATCAAGGGTGACAACTTGAAGCTATGCAAGGATTCATCCATTCTCCTTCCTCTACTTGAAGCTTGGTTCTAGTTTATGTGCTTTCTTTACATGCTTTCTTTATTGCTTTCTTTAATTCCTTGCAATTTACTTCAAGCTTTGTTTTACTTCTTTAATGGCTTGTAGCTAATTCCTTCTCCATGTACTAGCTAACCACTACTCTTGCTAACTACTAACTCATGGGTGATTGCTTTACTTCATCTTGCAAGTTGTATGATCTTCTCTTCTCCGATGGTTAAACCACCGTCTTCCAAGTGAGAAAGTAATTAGGTCAACACGCAAGACGAACCATACGCCAATGGAGTGACAACATTAGGCACGCATTCATTATCACGGAGTGTGGTAAGCTTTGGCAAGATAGCAAGGTAAGCTAGTCATGGTTCTCTTCCATTCAAGTTTTATTTTCTTCTAGTGTGAATACAAGTCCAATCCTCTTCTTGATTTCTTTTCCCGACTTTTTCACCATGAACATATCCATCCTTTTCTTTAGTTTCTTTTTCACTTGATTCATTATTTTTATTAGCATAGAAGAATTATCGTTTGTTCACTTCACTACCACACGTCAAAGCTTCCATCGCGAGCTCTCCCTGAGAATCGACTCGGTATAGTCCTATACTATAGCGGAGACAAGAAAGGGTACATAAAATACATTTTTATACTCATAATACGTATACCTTCTTAGTCTAATCACATACACCATGGTATCTTATCTTGAATAGCTCTAGTAAGCTTATCCATCATATGACAAATAAGAATGGACTCAATGCAGATCCTTGATGCAATCTAATTGTGTTAGAAAAATTGCTTGTTATGTCTCCACAAGTTCTGACATTTGCCACTACTCTATCATACATATACTTGATTATGTCAAGATATTTGATGGAGACTCCCTTTCTCATCAATGTCCATCATAATACCTCTCTTGACACTTTATCATAAGCTTTTTCTAAATCAATAAAGACCATATGCAAATTTCTCTTCTTCTCTCGAAATTGCTCTATAAGTTGACGAAGCAAATGAATAGCCTCTGTCGTCGATCGTCCCGGTATGAACCCAAACTGGTTATCTGATATTGTAACATTCTGTCTTAACCTGTGTTCAATTATCCTTCCCAAAGCTTCATGGTGTGACACATGAGTTTTATTCCACGATAGTTTGAACAACTCTGGATATCACCCTTATTCTTATAGAGAGGTACTAAGGTACTATTTCTCTACTCATTTGACATCTTTTTAGTTAATCAGATCTTATTAAAGAGGTTTGTCAGCCATCTCATGCTCACTCTCCTAAGCATCTCCATACCTCAATAGGAATCATGACAAGAATGAGAAGGAAAATCATTTTTTAAAGTAATATTTTAATTTGAAACAAATTACAATTCTTTTAAAATCAAAGCAATTTTATTTTTCAAAGAATTGTTCTTTTCTAAAACAAAATTGAGTTTTGAAGACAAAGTCTCATTATTCTTTAAAATATCATCACAATCATTTTTATTCTTTAAAATTTCATTTTCTTTTAAAACAAGATCAAGTTTAGTTTTCAATGAATCCCTTTCATTTGAAACCTTAACCCTTTTTTGCGAAACCATGTTGAGCTTTGAAAACAAGTTTTTATTTTCTTCTTTTAAATCAAAACTTTTCTTTTTCAAAAGTTTATATTTATTTAACAAGTTTTCACAAAATAAGGAAAGTTTTTCATTTAAAGCATGTGCATCTATGTTATCATCACAAGAAGAACTAACACTATCATCTAGTTGAGTGTCTGAAATTAGCTTAAGGGAGTCATTCCCTTGGACCATGAAGCAATCTTGGTCGGACTCTTCTCCACTAGATCCTTTCTCCACATTGTTTGTCATTTGTAGCTCGGGAGAGGTCAATGTAATCTACACTGCAAAAGCGGAATCACAATGAGAAATTATAGAAATTGATCTTCGCTAAGTGTGTGCCTAAGTGCCACTACAGCTTGTGCATTGGCCTCTATATGCATGTCATTACCAAGATAAGATTTCTTGGTAGTGGCAAGGTAAACATGCAATCTTAGAGATTTAAGGTATGCACTCTTCTTAAATTTTCACATATCAATGTTGGTAACATCATACATGGGAGGGGTAAGGAAATCCATAAGTGTGTGTAAAAAAATATAGTGATTAGCTAAGAGGATCTTTAACTCAAGGTAGTTAGACCCAAATCAAGATCACCAAGTTCTGATACTAATTGAAATACACGTGGGGGGTGAATAGGTGTACTAGCTAATCTAGGATAAATGATGCGGGATTTAAAACTCAAGTACAACACACTGTATGTAACTAAGAGTGAGCCCAATTCCCCATGAAGGGCTCTGGAACTACTCCTCGAGATTCCTCTCCTCCTTCAAGATCACAATACCATCCTCTCCATCTTCTTCCCTAAAATCCACCACCATCACCACCACCACCACGAAATCATCCCCTCTATCACCACCTTCGACCACCCTCTCCGGCCAATTTCCCCATCTCCATCCAAATCTTCACATCCTCCTTCAAATTCTCCACCACCACTTTCACCTCCACCTTCATCATCATCTCCACCACCACACACCACCACCCTCTTGGCCATCACCCACTTGTGCCACCCCTACCCTAGGCCGCCCGCCACCCCCTCTACCTGGTTAAGTGCGGCTAGCGGCCGGCCGTGGGCCCCCTGCCCTTAACCGTGAGCCCTAGCTCCCCTCTCTCTTTGAGTATCTCTCTTCTCTCTCCTCTCAATATTCTCTCTCATGAGTACTCTCACGCACGTGCATTGGTTTTAGAGTTTCGGGATCGTGCACCGTGTTCCATGGCTTTAGGCGAGTGTTCTCACTTTATGGGTACCCCACTTTGATCGACATTTTGTATTTTGTATTGTATTTCTATGGACTGATGTATTTGTATTAGTATGGGATTGTGTGCTTGTATTCTGTGGACATGTGAATTTGTATTGGTGTGATGAATAGTTGTAATAGCTTAGTTTAATACCTGTACATATATACTGCTTGTGATATCTGCTTTATTACTCTGTTTGGCCGACCTTTCGCGGTCGCTTTTAGCCTTCGGCTCTCATCAGTCTTCATACTTAGACCCTCTGGGTCTCTCATGCTCTGCCTAGTAGGTGAGCATATCACTTAGCTATTTACTGCTAACTCCGTCGGAGCGTAGTTATGTCAGGAGCATGGCTTCGCTACGTGTGGTAGCATAGCGTTCATACGTTCCCTACGCCGTGTGTGTTTAGCTGCGCCGCGAGCGGTAATCACGCCGAGCGTGATAACGTCTATGTTGTACGTTAGCTTCACTTCAGCCTTACTTAGCTCAATTTGGATGTTTACTTATTTGCTCGCTAATTTTATTTCTGCCTTGCTCAGTCTCCGGGTTTTATTGCTCTATGGATAGTCTACTTGTTATCTATTTATATGTGTGTGTGTGTGTTTGATACTCACATTTTGCAGGTACCTACTTAGCCTTCGGGTTCTATACTAGCTCCACTGGGAGGTAAGCTTAACGCTCAGTACTTTACATCTAACTCGTTCGAGCATAGCTTCACCGCATGCGATGGCATAGCGTTCATACGCCTGCTTCATTGCGTGCATTTACCTTCACCGTGACCGTGACTTCGTCACATGTGTTAGTAGGCCATTCATACGCGGCTTCACCATGTGCGTTTAGCTTTGTGCGAGTATGGCTTTGCCGTGAGTGATAGCAGGACATTTAATGTGGCTTCGTCGCGAGCGATAGCTTCGCCGAACGCTTCAGCGGTAGAGCTGTGCGCTAGCTCCGTCAGGAGCCAAGCTTTGTTATGTATTCGACATAATGCTGACACGACCTGACTTTTCTCCAGCTTGACCAGCCCCACTTGGATAATTAAATAAATTATCTATTATTCTTTTTTTGATGGTTGTGAAGAGTTTGAAATCTTTACTTATCATATTTTTAAAAACTGTATTATTTTTCGATATTCGTACCGAACTTAGGTATCACTACTATTTTCCCATATTGTGTTATGCGACAGTTAATATCTATTTTGCTAATCACTTGACATGCTTTCACTTGATATGCTTGAAATCACCTAGAGGGGGGTGAATAGGTGACTAGCTAATCTAGTGGTGAATCAATGCGGAATTAAAAACAAATTATGCAAACTAAAAATCTTAAGCTAAACACACCAAGTATAACATAAGAGTGTAGCCGGATTTTCCGTGAAGAGCTTTGGACTAACTCCTCAAGATTCCTCTAGATAAGAGTTGAGGTGCTGCTATGGCTCTCTTGGTTGAATACAAGTGTGAGCAAACAATCCCAAGCATATAACAATTAAGCACACAATATATCAAGCATATAAGAGTATGAGCAATAAGCATAAGCAAGATATAAAGACAAGTGAGAGATAGAGAGAGAGCAATCGCAAACACGGGAGATTTGTTTCGAGGTTTGAGCACACTTGCTCTACGTCCCCGCCTTCAACACTATGAAGGATTTCCACTTAAAAAGATCCCACCGGATCACTCGGTGCCACAACACCTACAACGAGTTCACACTAGAACTCCTTGGACTCTCTAGCCCCTCTCTTGTTCCCGCCAGAACAACACACGCAAGCACGAAAGCTTGTCGAGGCCGCACCTCTACACCGAGCTCTCACTAGAACTTGAAACACCGCAAACCTGCAAGTCCGCCTCCTCAAATACAAGAATAGAACTCTTGGTGATCTAAACACTTTGATCACCTAAAAACAATCTCACAACAACTCTCCTATAGGATGAATATAGCAATGGAAAGCTCAAGTATGTGTGAGAAAAACTTGGATTGATTTGATAGTGAAAAACTCAAAGAATCTCTTTTAAAAACCTCTTGATAAACTCTCCTTTTGAATGAAAGTATTTGGCTCTAAAACAAGTGGAGATAAACACTTAGAAGTGTAGGAAAAACTATCTCAAAAACCCACTTAAAATCTTGTAGAAAACAGCCTAAAGGAACCCCATATATATAGGCTACAAAATATAGCCGTTGGACTCCAAATCAGCAGTCTGCACTGCTATCGGTCGACAGCCTGGTCGACCGCCAACGGTCGATTTTTCGACCGTTGGGAAGGTCGGTCGACCGCCTTCAGGGCAATGGCCCAGCGGTCGACCGCCCGGTCGACCGGGTCATTTCCAGAGAGCACACTCTCTGGCGGTCGACTGTGCGGTCGACCGACTCTGGCCGTGCACATTTTTTGCACGTCGGTCGACCGCCCGGTTGACTGACCCCTGGCTCGATCGAGTGGCAGAAGGCCAAAAACAGACTTTTTAGGGATTAAAAATTTGTTATTTTTCCTTTAATAAAATCTCATAAATTCTCTAAAAATCTACAAAAATAAGTTCAGTATTATACTTTGATATACAAACATATTTGAGTAACAATCAAAACATGTTACAAACATTTTGAACTATTTTTGTGTTATGAAAATTTTGCCTTAAATAAAAATCTGTATTTTTCCAAAATGATTTTTCAAAACTAAAAACCGATTTTTCCAAAACTTCTCCAAATATAAAACAAGATATTTTAAACACTTTTGAATCTTTGTGTGCATGGATATGATCCACTACACATATATGATGAAATATCTATGTTTCTGTCAATAAGCACTAAAATGGTTTTGGTAAAACATATGTATATTTTGAATTCGAAAAGCCAAACCGGTATTTTTCTAGAACTAAAAATCTTTTATGAAAACACATATAAATCTTGAGTGTGCGTGTACATGTACTTGAGCAATCCACCAACTAATTTATCCTTTACATTTTATCTAAAAACAAAATCTTACTAAAAAAACAAACCTAGACACAAGTCTCCTCTTGAAGGTCTTCAATTGAAAAACTTCTCATCTTCTTGACTTGGTCCAAACCATGATCCAATGAGCTTGACTCCTCTTGAGTACTTAATGTAGTCTTGATGCACAAACTCTTGAATCAACACGGCCTAGCTCCAAAACTTGACTTTAAATCCTTTGTTGAAGCTAAACATCTATAAAGATCTTGATCACAAATCTGAGACTAAATAAACACAAGATCAGTGGTACTATAACTCCATGAGTTAATCATCATCAAAACTAGAGTGATGGGCCTTTGGGCCAACAATCTCCCCCTTTTTGATGATGACAAAACTCATGGAGTTATATATGCATGGATTAAAGTCAAGCTTCATAGAAGCTCCCCCTTAACTCATGCATAGCAATAAACAATAAGATATTCAATGAAGTACATGAAACTAAACATGTACATATGTATCAAGGTGAGAGAAACATGCAAACATCTAAAATTCTTTTCCCAAAAACCTTCTCTCCCTTTTTGTTTAAACTTTCAAAATCATTTTCCCATTTTGTAAAACACAAGATGCATAAACTCAATATATGCAAATACTCAAATATGCATATATAAACTCAAAATCTTTCTCCCCCTTTTTGTTAATCATCAACAAAGGGGTCAAAAATAAATCATTAATAAGGATATATATATGCAATATACATTCATGAGAGAGAGACGTGAAGTTAGCTCCCCTGCATACATGCATTACATGAAGAAGGGATGACAAAGCCCTAACTCACATAAAACATAATATACAATACATAAGTAAAGATGTGAAGCTCCCCCTACACACGTGTATCACATAAAGAAGAGATGTCAAGCTCCTCAATACAAGATACACTCAACATGAATCTATATATAGAAGAGATATTAAGCTCTCCTTGCATATAGGCAATACAAATCAAAATATTTTTAACACAAATTGTGTAAACAAATTTTGTGACACTACTTATAAGTAAACAAATTTTTTTTAAGATATCACAAGAATTTGATACCATATGAAATGAAAATATGTGATACCAATTGAAATTGAAACATTTATAAATTTTGATATCAATGAAAGAAAATATTTTATACCAATTGAAATATATGGTAAATTTTTATAACAAATAAAAGGTAAAACATTTTTAATACCAATTAAAACTGAAGCCCAGTTGAATTTGAAACATATTGAAACCAATTGAAGTATATTGTAAATTTTAATATAAAATAAATGGTATAATATGAAGTATATTTTGATACCAATTTAAATACCAATTGAAAATAATACATAAGCTTATTAAAATACCAATTGAGATACCAATTGAAATTAAAATACAATGAAAGCTTAGCATAAATATAATTTGTGCTTTAAACAAGTAAGACTATAGTAAATCAAGCACAATCAAACATATATATATGTATGAAAATGAATACCAATAGAAATTGATATTATTTGAAAATTTGAAGCATACATATATAAGAAGACATATGAGCATACAAAATAAATATCAATTGTGATACCAATTGAAAACACAATAAGAATTAAGTGTAAAGCTCATAAATAATCACCCTATACATGCACATGATAAAAGATTTTCAATAAGGCATACAAGGCATGGTCGCCCATCCATCCACCCTTTTTGGGTAGAAGTTTTCAAAAACAAGATTTGAAAATAATTATATTGTGAAAACACTACCAAATGAAGAATAATAACTAGTTAAAGTAATTTTTGAAAAACTAGTTAAAGATCCTTCAAAATATGAAATCAAATCATATCTATTTCACGAAACATTGCAAATACACAAGAGTTGACACTTAATATCTATAAAGCTCAAAAATTGTCATGAAAATAATGTCATAAGTAAACAAATGAAGTGTGAGTGCACAATAATCATGTAATTAGCATATTCATGAAAGTAGTCAATAAGGCTCAAAATAAACATGAATATCTTTTTATCAAGCAAATATTATAAAAATTTATTTTTCATTTAAAAATAAACTTCAAGGTATATGTATGATTTATCCAAAGCTAACAATATACATAAATATCCCAAACATAAAAAGAGTCCATAATAATATTTGCATGAAGGCAAGTAACTCACGGGTATACATGTATATTTATTAGTTTTGAATAAAAGTACATATACATGAAGAAAAATAAAAATAGGCAAAACAAGTGTAAATGAGAAAATCATCAAAACTAGGTTATACATGTACATGAAATGAGTACAATTGAGCAATGAAGTGCAAAATATATGAATCAAATGTTGCTCACTACTTATACAAGTATATACACAAGTCTTGACAAAAACTACATCTAAACAAGTATTTACCACATGAAGCTCAAAACATGATTATTTTATCATAAAACTAAAACATGCGAAAAATCATCAAATATAAAGCATGTAAACTAAATGGAGTTTAGAGATAGTTATCAAAACACGTGAACTACACTCCAAAACATGGTGATCTTCTCACCAAAACCTCCTTGATAGCGGAGCATCAATATGCGTGTCCATCTAGTCCATGTGCATCCACCATCAAGGCACCAAATCTCTCACGTCATGTGAGAGCTCATACCTACATCAAACACAAGAGGTGGGGATTTTGGTACCCATTTTCTTTTGGGTCCACGGAAGTTAGCATTGTTTGGAACCCAAACATTCTTATTAGCAAAATTTATGTGGTTTATCTTATCATAACAAAACTTTGCTTAATGACCTTTGCGATCGCAATGTGTACATTTGTACACTCTAGCATGCACATGTGTATGAGTGTGATCATGACGTGCAAAGTGTGCATATGCATGTTGTGGGTGATGTGCATGAACATGTGGAGCTTGTTTCTTTTGAAACAAGATTTCCAATTTAGAATGGTTAAATGCACAATTGCTCAAAGTTGAGCTCAAACAATCTATTCTCTTTTTCAAAATTTTAATCTCATTTTTATTAATAGTGGCATGAAAAGCATGGTGAGAATGTGAATCAACATTCTTTTTCTTTTTAGAAACATTTTCTTTTTCTTTTTCCACAATTTTTCTTTCTAGAGAGTTGTTTTCATTCAAAGCAACTTCTTTTTCTTCTTCCACCAAAATCATCTTATTTTTCAAAGAAGTATTTCTTTCACAAAGATCATTTAGCTTAGAAGACAAGGAAATATTCTCATTTTTTAAAAATTCATTTTCTTTTACAATACATGCAACTTTATTTTTAAAAGAATCATTTTCTTCTAAAATGGAGTCATATTTCTTTTTCAAATTCTTATTTTCCTTTTTAAGCAAATCATATTTTTCAAGGAGTTGTTGACAAAAAGATGCAAGTTCATCATATGGCATATCAACATCCTCATCTAGCTCGGATTGGTAGTTACCTCAAGGGGGTTATCCCCTTGGATCATGTAGCATACGTTAGAAGCTTCACTTCCAATATCCGAGTCGCTCCCCGCATAATATTGCTTTTGTTCGCCAAGGGAGATAATAGTGTTCCATACTACAAAAGTCGAATCAAAGTTAGCAACCCTACATAAATAATCATCATTTAGGGTACTCTTTAATGCATGAATGGCTTTTGCATTAGCATCTAGTTTTTTGCCATTTAAACAAAAGACTCTTTAATAGTGACAAAGTAAACATGAATTCCTACGGTTTTGAGGTACAAAAACATCTTAACCTCCAAGTTTGGATGTTAAGAATGTCAAAGGTGGGAGGTGACATGAAATCCATGTGTGTGTACAAATATTGTGATTAGCCAAAAAATAAGGATCTTTAATTCTAGGTTGTTAGACCCAAATCAAGAGCACTTGGCTCTTATACCAACTGAAATCACCTAGAGGGGGGTGAATAGGTGACTAGCTAATCTAATAGTAAATCAATGCGGAATTAAAAACAAATTATGCAAACTAAAAATCTTAAGCTAAACACATCAAGTATAACACAGGAGTGTAGCCGGATTCCCCGTGAAGAGCTCTGGACTAACTCCTCAAGATTCCTCTAGATAAGAGTTGAGGTGCCGCTTTGGCTCTCTTGGTTGAATACAAGTGTGAGCAAACAATTCCAAGCATATAACAATTAAGCACACAATATATCAAGCATATAAGAGATATGAGCAATAAACATAAGCAAGATATAAAGACAAGTGAGAGATAGAGAGAGAAATCGCAAACGCGGGAGATTTGTTTCGAGGTTCGAGCACACTTGCTCTGTGTCCCCGCCTTCAACACTATGAAGGATTTCCACTAAAAACGATCCCACCGGATCACTCGGTGCCGTAACACCTATAACGAGTTCACACTAGAACTCATTGGACTCTCTAGTCCCTCTCTTGTTCCCGTAAGAACAACACACGCAAGCATGCAAGCTTACCGAGGCCACATCTCTACACCGAGCTCTCACTAGAACTCGAAACACCGTGAACCCGCTAGTCCGCCTCCTCAAATACAAGAATACAACTCTTGGTGATCTAAACACTTTGATCACCTAAAAACAATCTCACAACAACTCTCCTATAGAATGAATATAGCAATGGAAAGCTCAAGTATGTGTGAGAAAAACTTGGATTGATTTGGTGGTGAAAAACTCAAAGAATCGCTTTTGAAAACCTCTTGATAAACTCTCCTTTTGAATGGAAGTATTTGGCTCTAAAATAAGTGGAGATAAACACTTAGAAGTGTAGGAAAAACTATCTCAAAACCCCACTTAAAATCTTGTAGAAAATAGCCCAAAGGAACCCCATATATATAGGCTCCAAAATATAGCCGTTGGGGTCCAAATCAGCAGTCTGCACTGCTGTCGGTCAACTGCCAACGGTCGATTTTTCGACAGCTGTGCCAAAAATAGACTTTTTAGGGATTAAAAATTTGTTATTTTTCCTTTAATAAAATCCCATAAATTCTCTAAAAATCTACAAAAATAAGTTCGGTATTATACTTTGATATACAAACATGTTTGAGTAAAAATCAAAACATGTTACAAACATTTTGAACTATTTTTGTGTTATGAAAATTTTGCCTTAAAAAAAAATCTGTATTTTCCAAAATGATTTTTCAAAACTGAAAACCGATGTTTTCAAAACTTCTCCAAATATAAAAACAAGATATTTTAAACACTTTTGAATCTTTGTGTGTATGGATATAATCCACTACACATAAATGGTGAAATATCTATATTTTTGTCAATAAGCACTAAAATGGTTTTGGTAAAACATATGTATATTTTGAATTCCAAAAGTCAAACCGGTATTTTTCTAGAACTAAAAATCTTTTATAAAAACACATATAAATCTTGAGTGTGTGTGTATATGTACTTGAGCAATCCACCAACTAATTTATCCTTTATATTTTATCTAAAAATAAATTCTTACTAAGAAATAAACCTAGACACAAGTCTCCTCTTGAAGGTCTTCACTTGAAAATCTTCTCATCTTCTTGACTTGGTCCAAACCATGATCCAATGAGCTAGATTCCTCTTGAGTACTTGATGTGGTCTTGATGCACAAGCTCTTGAATCAACACGTGCTAGCTTCAAAACTTGACTTTAAATCCTTTGTTGAAGCTAAACACCTACAAAGATCTTGATCACAAATCTGAGACTAAATAAACACAAGGTCATTAGTACTATAACTAGATGAGTTAATCATCATCAAAACTAGAGTGATGGGCCTTTGGGCCAATAATGCTAACACTTGACATGTTATCACTTGACAGCTGACATCTGCATGCTATCACCTGACACCTATCATGCTTATCACTGGACCCATGATTATTATAGTACAAGAATATAATAATTAATATCCTGATGTACACATGTACCCCTATACTCATCTGTACCATGCTCATGCTCATTCCTGTATACTGATAATTACATAATAAACTATAAAAAGTATGACTTACAACGGGTCAGGGGAAATAAGTAGTCTCTAAAACTGCATATTTTATACCACATCTTCACATTTATTTCATATTAAATTCTGCTAATAAATACCTCTCTTGCATGTTTCTAGGTCCATGGTCTATAATAAAGAATAAGACCCTAAATCAACATTTAATGGGTGATTAAAGGCCTAAAATCTAGCCATTGGCTTTGGAGAGCTGATTCGTTAAAACTAGGGGCTGAAAACTAGAAACCGGGACTGCCATCTGACAGGGGACAGACGGAACGGCGTGCGGCGCTGCAGCTCTAGAAGAGCCGCGGACACGCGGCGCGGCCGCGCCCATACTTTGGGCTAGGGTTTGCCTCCTGGCCCCCTTTTCCCCTGGTGCCTATAAATATCCCTTGGGGTTCTTCAGTTGGAGATATACAAAGTTTAGGGTAGTTTTTCATTCCATGTTGTAGTTTAGTTTAGATTAGGTTAGTTCTTCTTCTTCCTCTTTGTATTTTTCATTTATTTTAGATCTTGTATTAGGAGAGAGAGTGATACATGAGTGGAATGCAAGAGTGCTTGTAATAAAAGGTGACAAGCTATGAAATGTGCTCTCTTTACCTCTCTTTGTTTTCTATCTAACTCTTTTTACATGTTTAGTTAATCTTTTCTATCATGGTAACTAATTACTAACCGCCAACTAGTCTAACTTCTTATTTGATAATCTACATGAATCTAATAGCCTCTACTTGGCCTTGCTCTTGCAAGAGCCATTGATGGCTCATGATGATGGATTCTAACACTCTAACATCTAAATGTCTAACAAGCTAACATTACTTTATTTCATACTTGCTCTTGTTGGGTTTTAATGATTTAAGTGTAGCTTGCACTTGTTGGTTGAATTTGGATGTGAAAGTTGACATATGGGTCATGCTTTGAAACGCTCTTGAACCAAGGACTAGTGATGGCTAATGATACATGTTAGGCAACTATCACTAAGAGGTTAGCGTGTTGGTGGAGTCATTAGTAGTTAATAGCCGTGAGTCTTCTTTCTTTTTCACTTTATTTTAGATATAAAAACAAAACTACAAAAACCATTATTTTCTATGTTTCCCACTTCTTTGTGTTTTACCGTACTTCTCTTTTTCATTCTTTGTTTCTTTTCTTTTCATTCTTTAAAACTTTAAAGAACCGTTAACATACATGTAAAACTACCATGTAAGCTTCTTTCACCTCCCGTCCTTGTGGATTCGACTCGTTTTAGCCTCTATGCTATAACGGAAGTATCGAGGAAGCCAAAGCGCACACACACTTTAAATCTTGATTTCAAAAAATACACTTTTTGTGCGCGGTTTTCCCACGATCGAATTTTGGCGCCGTTGCTGGGGATGGGAACGGTTTGGTTTCATATTTTTGTTAACTTTTCTTCTTTTTTTTTTGGTGTGCAGGTCAAATTTGTTTTAGCATTGCAGAAGTCCACACTTGCTCTTGTGTGGTCGGGTAACTTCTTGTATATTTTTATACTATGCTGCTAAATTTTGTTTATATTACCTGTACACTGTAAATAATTTTAGGAACTAAAATATAGAAATTGGATGCTTTAAAACGGTATAGACATTTGCATCTAGGCACGTGTCAATTTTCATTCCAATATACTGTATTTTATTCTTGTGTTGTTGTGATATTGATAGAAGGTGTACATATTGCATTGCATATAGTATAGACAAACACTTTAGTGATTTACTCGCTTTTTTGTGTTCATTCTTATCTATATTACACACTTGCATAAATTTAACTTAAGGGCAACACCCAATACAACATAAGGTGAGGAAGTCATTACTCTCCCTTAGCCCAAAAATCACCTCCCCTCTCACACAACCCAAGCCTTAATAAAAATTGCTAGACGTTGGCCCTTAGGGACATCTCGGACTCATTTAGGAGATTGACCTAAGGGAGAAGTTGTTAGAAGTTGACTCTTGTCAAATCGGTGTCTAAGGTTGGGGATTGAGAGGCGAAACCTCGAAGAACAGTGGCTTGGTATAATTAGGCCCGTTGCTCTGGCACGGATATCTCCCACTGATCTTGCCCCTACCTGGCCGATTAACTTGTGGTCCACTTCTGACAGTATACCCCCCGTGGACAGTCTAACCAGTTAGGAGTCGTCTAGCTCTAAGTCAACCCTAGCATAGGCTTGTTTTCCTTTTCTTTTTGTTTGTTTGTTTATTTGTTTTTCTTTTTTGTAAATTGTGAAATGAATTTTAACAACAATAATTCTTTCAATCATGATATAAATCCATATTTCACTCCGACCTCATTTAACTCAGATAACACTGACCCGGCTATATACAACATGAACCAACCATATATGCCGAGTTGGGATTATCCGACTCAATATGACTCATATCTCCAATCCTATAACCAAGATTTTCAAAATAATTTCAACTCTTCATAGAATCAATGGGGATTCACCTCCCCCCGAGTCAAATTATCAACTACATTGTCCACAATTTTCACAATATTCATTCCCTGATTCTTCTTCATATCCTCCTTTTCCCGAACCACCAATAGAAGAAAAATCATCATTGCAAAGGACTTTGGAAGAAACGATAGAGGCCCAAAAACAATTTGAAAATAATATGGCCTCATCATGTCCACAAAATTTCCAACATTCATATAGTTCTTTTCCAGAACCAATTAAAGAAAAATCACTGTGGGAAAAAACTATGGAATTCGTGCAAGAGACCGAGCGAATAATTTAAAATATGAATAAGTTCCTATGTCCATCAGATGTTCATATGACTCAAGAATCTTACCATTTTGCAAATCCAGCTTCAATTTCATCATACCAACCTGAACTTGACCAACATCCAATTCATGATACTTTGGCGAGTTATCCATTTCCTGAAATTGAAGATGAATGTGAAGCTGAGCTTCAAGTTAGCGATTTGAGTCCATTCCTTGAATCAATATCGACTCCTGTAGTGTTATCTGAAATAAGTGACGATCTTGAGCCAGTTTTGATTCCCATACTTCCTAAATTTTACTCGATCATTTCACCCATTCACATTCCTTCCGTGGACGAAAATTAAGATTCAATTTCATTACATCCATTTGAACTTGCCCAAAATTTTGAGACCCACCTTGACATTTTGGCACGTTATCTTTTTCCTGAAATTGAACTTGCGCTTGATAGTGATCCTGAACCTCATTTGGTGATTCCATTTCACTTTTTGATTCAATAATGACTTCGGTATCTTTACCAGATTTTTTCTCTATTCTAGAGTCAACATTGAATCCTGTATCAGTACACTGTGAAATAGAATCACCAATATCTTATGATCACACTCATTAATGGGGACAGTGTGTGAACATCAATTCTTTGGTTTGGACCCAATTTTTGAACCCATTTCGATTCTCATGTTGACTCTCGACTTGATCTGAGTCAACTTCCCGAGTCGGTATCAGTTTTTATTCCTGTTCCATTTAAGTTGAAATCAATCATCTCTCAAAATCACACTTCATTATTGGACAAGAATGTTGAAGAAAATGACTCAGTAATTATTTTTGAAAATTGGAAATTAGATAGGGATAAAATTTTAAATAAGATCATTCAATCCTTTCTTTTATTGGGTCATATTAGAGAGGTCACTGGTGGGTTCCTTCAAGATCCACATTATCTTGATTGGCTATTAATGCTTGGCCCAGTCAGACCACTACCGGAACCACCACATGAGGTAATTTTCCTTCCCTCTCCATTTGTTTCATGTCTATACACATTCACGATGCATTGAGGACAATGCATAAGATAAGTGTGGGGGAGGGTTTACTAACATAGGTAATTTTAAATTTTCTTTCTTTTACACTTCTTTTTAGGAACTTTTTAAAATTTTCTTTTAAAACTCTTTTCTTTTCTTTTTATAGAACTTTTTGAATTAAGAGAAATAGTTTTGATCAATTTTTAAGAAAATTAAGATTATCTTAGGAATTAGGAAGACCTAAAATTATGAAATTTTAAACCAAGTCAAAATAATAGATCTTGTTTAAATTTTAGGATAAGAAAGGAAGATTGAAAAGATAATTTGATTTTAAATTTTTTGCCTTAGATTTATGCACTTCATACTTATACAATTTTTGGGATTGAAACAAAAACAGAAAATGCCATAAATATAATATATATATATATATATATATATATATATATATATATAATGATAATAAAAGCCACTTATTGAAGTTGGATAATTATGTCTCAAGAAGCATAATTATTCACACCTAAAATGGTAGACAAAAATAAAATAATTTCCTTTAGTTTTGTGACCTTGTTTACTCGAGTCCTTAAGTCCGAGGGTTGTTTTCTCATCTGGTGCCCTAAGATCATCTGGTTTGGGAGTCACCGCCTAAAGGCTCACTACCCGGGTAAATAAGAAAGCCTAAGAAAACTAAGGGAAGGAGAAAAAAGAAAAAAATAATAAATATATAAAAATCAATGGCATGAAAGTTAGGGTCGATATCTCAAAAACCTTCACTGTTCACAAAGTGCATATTTTTCTAAGAGTTTTATGAAAGATCAAAGAGTCAATTCAATTTTAAATTCTTACATTTAATTTATAACAAGATTTTGCATTTCGACTTAGTTTAAAGAAGAATAATTTCTGGTTAACTGATGACCTTGGATAACTTATATTTTTGCAAAAATACTTCAACACTTTTCTCTATTTCAAAAATGTGTTTTCAAAATACTAACATTTGATTTCTTTCTTTATGGATTTTGTGGGTGTAATACGCTGAAAACCCTCAGGAGATAAAACTCCTCCTCTAGGGAAAACCTAAATGTTTAACGGCTTGTTGCACATGGTCAGTGCAATCGCGTCACCTGCGAAAGTGGTGTAATAATTTTCTTAGTTTTTTGTTTTGCTCGGGACGAGCAAAAGATAAGTGTGAGGGTATGATTAGTCTCTAAAATTACATATTTTATACCACATCTTCATATTTATTTCATATTAAATTCTGCTAATAAATACCTCTCTTGCATGTTTCTAAGTTCATGGTGTGCAATGAAGAAGAAGACCCTAAATCACCATTTAATGGGTGATTAAAGGCCTATAATCTAGCCATTGACTTTGGAGAGCTGATTCGTCAAAACCAGGGGCTGAAAACTAGAAACTGGGACTGCCATCTGATAGGGGACAGACGGGACAGCGTGTGGCACGAGGCGCCGCGCGCGCGACTTTAGAAGAGCCGCGAAAATATGGCTTTTGCCGCATTTCCGCAGCAATACGGGCTCGGCCGCGCCCGTACTTTGGGCCAGGGTTTGCCCCTGGCCCCCTTTCCCCTGGTGCCTATAAATACCCTCCTGGGGTTCTTCAGTTGGAGATATACAGAGTTTAGGGTAGTTTTTCATTTCATGTTGTAGTTTAGTTTAGGTTAGGTTAGTTCTTCTTTTTCCTCTTTGTATTTTCCATTTATTTTAGATCTTGTATAAAGAGAGAGAGTGATACATGAGTGGAATGTAAGAGTGCTTGTAATAGAAGGTGACAAGTTATGAAAGGTGCTCTCTTTACCTCTTTTTGTTTTCTATCTAACTCTTTTTACATGTTTAGTTAATCTTTTTTCTCATGGCAACTAATTACTAACCACCAACTAGTCTAACTTCTTATTTAATGATCCACATGAATCTAATAGCCTCTACTTGGCCTTGCTCTTGCAAGAGCCATTGATGGCTCATGATGATGGATTCTAACACTAACATCTAAATCTCTAACAAGCTAACATTACTTTATTTCATGCTTACTCTTATTAGGTTTTGATGATTTAAGTGTAGCTTGCCCTTGTTGGTTGAATTTGGATGTGAAAGTTGACATATGGGTCATGTTTTGAAATGCTCTTGAATCAAGAACTAGTGATGGCCAATGATACATGTGAGGCAACTATCACTAAGAGGTTAGCGTGTTGGTGGAGTCATTAGTAGTTAGTAGCCGTGAGTCTTCTTTCCTTTTCACTTTATTTTAGATATAGAAACAAAACTACAAAAATCATTCTTTTCTATGTTTCCCACTTCTTTGTGTTTCACCGTACTTCTCTTTTTCATTCTTTGTTTCTTTTCTTTTCATTCTTTAAAACTTTGAAGAACCGTTAACATACACGTGAACATACCGTGTAAGCTTCTATCGCCTCCCGTCCTTGTGGATTCGACTCGTTTTAGCCTCTATGCTATAACGGAAGTATTGACGAAGCCAAAGCACACACACTTTAAATCTTGATTTCAAAACATACACTTTTTGTGCGCGATTTTCCCACGATCAGGAAACTGATGACTTTAATTTATGATTGCGTTTACAATGGTTTAGGGATGTTATGCAATTAAAACTTTGGTTCTTACTGTGGGCCTCCAGGTGTTCCATAGGGTATGCTGGCACCCACACACACACACACACACACACACACACACACACACACACCCCCTTTCCCAGGGCATATAAACATGATCCTTCCCCATTTGCCTCGCGACATGTTCCAGTTCAGCTCCGGACACCCTCTGTCGTGGTCCCGGGTATGTACGAGACTCATTATAAACATAATTCATTTGTTCCTCATCAGTTCCAATAACCAACTTCAACTTACTCATGTATAGATGTATGTGAGTTGGATCGTATGCCAGAACACATACCAGATATATGAGTCAGATGAGTAAAAATAATAAAATGTTAATAATAGTCTGTTGTATTGTTTTGCAATTCGGGTTGTATACACTCAAATTATGGTGACATGAGGCATAAGGTGTATATATGAGGGTTTTCTTATTTGAATTATTACTTTGACACACTAGTCTCATAAAGTTGTAAACTGAGATCGTACAACTGATTTTGCTCGTATTCAGTTTTATCGATTTTGTCAGTTTTATTGGTCTTATGCTGTTTTCTTAGTTTAAGAGACAACTCAGGTTGTGTAAACTCAGGCTATAGCAGCGTGAGATATAAGGTGTATATATATAAGAGTTTTCATGTTTGGATTATTCCTTCGACTTATTGATCTCACGGATCTGTAATTTGGGCTTGTACAACTGGTTTTGTCATATTTACCTTACTTGATGCCTCATTGCCTGCTTTTGTATCTGTGCTTACGACACAATTTTCAATACGTGCTTTTTATTCAGATTTATCGATACATGTGTGCCCGTATGTGCACGACTCTTGGCCTCATCTTAGCGCTCGTTGGGTACCTTTCTGACTCCCTTAGACCTGCATGTTCAGATCTTGGAGCTTGGGCTGGCGTGGATCTTTCTGCCGAGGACCAAGCTTACTTTGCAGAGCAGGCTGATCGGCTGTAGCTCTAGTTCCTTCCAGTCTTTTCTTTCCAGCTCGCGAGACTTCCTCACAGCTCATGAGCAATCTTTTGTATTGTTCGTATTTGTACATCATACGTTTGCGGCTCCAAGTGATGTAATATGTTTATAATATTATGTGCATCTCTGTGATAACTCTATACATGTAACTTTCTGTTGAAATGTATAATATCACGTACTTCTGTTCTCTGATTTTGCCTGTACTGATGCTTAGCGTATATATGTGAGGGCATTTTTACCTGCGTATATACGTCACAGTAACATATCCTTACCCATGGAATTAGGGCATTACAGGCCGTATCTAAATCAAAATTTAATTTCTTATTACCCATATGGCCTGATGCTCAAGTTCAACAGATAGGTGACAAGCTTTTCCAAACACTAACCTATAAGGAGACATCCCTAAAATTATTTTGAAAGCGGTCTTATAAGCCCATAAGGCATCTACTAGTTTGGTGGATTAGTTTTTTCTATTCTGACTCACAGTCTTCTCCAATATAAGTTTGATTTGTCTATTAGAGACTTCTACCTATCCACTAGTTTGAGGATGATATGGTGTGAAAAATTTGTGTGTGATGGAATATTTTCGCATAAGAGCTTCAAAAGATCTATTACAGAAATGAGTACCATTATCGCTGATTATGGCACAAAAGGTTTCAAAGTGTGAGAAACTGTTCTCTTTCACGAACTTGACAACAATCTTGTTGTCATTCATCTAGTTAGGAATGACTTCAACCCACTTGGACACATAGTCCACAAAAACCAAGATGTATTGGTTCCCAAATAACCTAGAAAAAGGACCCATAAAGACAATGCCCCAAACATCAAAAATTTTTATTTTTAGAATTAGGTTGAGGGGCATCATATTACGTTTCGAGATCATTCCTACCATCTGATATTTTGGGCACGTCTTGCAAAATTCAAAGGCATTTTTGAACAAAGTGGGCCAATAAATCCACTTTGTAGCATTTTTTTGAAAGCCTTGTGGGAATCAAAATGTCCATCACATGCAAGTTCATGACAGAAGGAAAGAACACTATTGACTTCCTCATTGAGAATACATCTCTTAATGATTTGGTCAGAAAGTACTTGAAAAGATACGATTTCTCCTAAAAGAAATACCGGACTTGAGATAAGAATCGGTAGATATCTTGTTTTGACCGATGAGATGAAATTTGATTTGTGACTAAGTAGTACATTATATCGGCAAATCAAGGTTTCCTAAAAGAAACTAAGAGACGTTCATCAGAAAAGTCATCATTAATAGGAAATTCATTATAAGGAGAGTTTGGGATACGTGAGAGATGGTTGGCAACAATATTTTCTACGCCCTTTTTATCTAGAATCTCAAAATAAAATTCTTGAAGAAGGAGGATTGGTTGAGGCGAAACCTATACAGAAAAATAAAGTTTAGAACTAAAAGATAAAAAATGCTAGGGTTCCTCAGTACGACCACTATAGCTTGGCTATACGGGTCGCGATCCACAAGAAGGGACTGCGAAGAAAGCATTAAGTAATCCTTTTAACTTTACTAAAAATTTGTTAAAGATTTCTTCTTAGTTTTTTTTTAAAAGAAAAGGTAAGTGTTAAGTTAGAAGAGGGAAGATAGAAGAAGATGATGGTGTTGGTGTTATCAAAAAAAGAACTAAGTTAAGAAAATGAAAAGAGGAAGGTGTTGGTTGAAGCGTGTTTCTAAACTAATAAATGAAAAGAAATAAAGTAAGAAAAGTTACTTACCTCTTTTGGCTGATTACTTTCCTTGATCCTCGATGAAGTTTTACCTTGTGTTCAGAGACGATCAGCGCATAACCTATAAGATCAGATTCAATCCCCATTCACATTATATCATCAAGACTTCGGGGAGCAAGCATGAAATGATACAAACTTTTAAAAGGAGGAATCTATCATCATGAGCTATCGATGACACTCGCAAGCGCAAGGCAATTCCGATGCTATAAGACTAACTTGGATTGTAACCAAAACCAAAAGAAATAAGAAGAAGAATAAAAAAGGTAAATTTTCAATTAAATTGAAAAATGATGAAAGAAATGAAAAAGAGTACATCAGTGTCACTCTCAATACAATTCTTTTTCTCCTTCTCTTATGAGTCTCTTTTCTAATCTAAGCTTACAAATAAACAAAAAATACATAAAAATAAAAAAACCTAAGTTAAACAAACTAGAACGAGAAGTCTAATCCTAACTCTTTGCTGGAGTGGTGCCTATTTTGCTAAAATGGAGTATTTATGGCTGAAAGGGTCAGGGGAGAGAGTATACAAATAGCGGGAGCAAATACTCCCCCAACAAAAGTAACCAAGTAGCGAAAATTCGGCTTTAACAACATTTTCGCGTCCAGGATCTGGCCAATAGGCTAGATCCGGGGGGCGCTGGTCCGTAGATCTCTGATATGCTTTTATCTCCAATTGGTTTCTTGGTTTGATGTTGTGATCTTCACTGTATTTGTTCCTATCCTCTGAATGAGATAAAAATTCCTCCATAATTCAAATTAATTGGACTAGATTTATTATGATCTCCTCTTATTCTCTATTGAATTGCACCTGCACAAATCAGACATTAAGACAAGTTGATTAGCAGGATTTATTGCACAATAAATGTGAGAATATAGTAATAGATATGCAATATATGTGTACAATCACAACCCCCGCACATATCTTTTGCTCGTCCTTAAGCAAAACAAAAAGAAAAACGAAGAAAACTCACTTTCGTAGGAATCACGGTTGCACTTAGCACTTGCAACAAGCCATTAAACCTCTAAGTTTTCCTTAGAGGACGAGATTTGTCTCATGAGGTTTTTCAGTGAATTACACCCACAAAGTTCATAAAGAAAGAAAAACAAAGTGTTAGTATTTTAAAAACACATTTTGATAAAGGGAAATATATTTGAAGTATTCTTGCAAAAACCAAGTAATCATACGTCATAAAAATACCAAACTATTCATCCCTAAATTTAGTCTCTATTTAAAAACTTGTTATCAATTAAGGTAAGGATTAAAACACAATTTCTTATCTAGCTATTATTTTACCCTAAGTTATATGCATTTTTGTGACCATGATTGTTTTGACTAAGGATTCTTCAACTCTAACTCTTATGCCTTATTTTACATATTTTAGCAGTAATATCCTTAGTTCTATTAGGTTTTCTAATTTGCCATGTTACAAGTCTTTAGTCGGTGACTCTCAAATCGGATGGTCTTAGGGCACCAGGTGAAAAAAAACACCCCAAGGACTTAAGGACTCGAGCAAACAAGACCACAAAAATAAGGGTTTTTATTAATTATATGGACCACTTTTAGGCGTGAATACTTATGCTTTAGGAGGCACAAATACTCAGCTTAATCAGAGAATTTTTGATATATATATATATATATATATATATATATATATATATATTCTTTTTTTTTTTTTTACAAGGCATAAGAATCTTTATTTTTGAACCCTAAGTGTGCAAGTGTATAAAGTATGCATATTTCATCAAGGTAAAAATCAAGACTAAATTACTTTTTCAAATTTTCTTCCTAAACCTAGAAATCAAACAAATAATCTTATTTTGACCAAGTATAAGAAATCCTAATTATGATTCTCCTATTCGTTAAAATTAACTTAATTTCTTACAAAAAATAAGTCAAAATATTGTTTTCCTTTTCAAAAAGTTTTTAAAAGCAAATTTTTTTTTATATATATAAAAAGAAAGAAGAAAACCTATGTTAGAACCTTCCCCCACACCTATCTCATGCATTATTCTTAATGTATGAATGCATGTATATATGCATGAAAAAGAAAAAAGGGAAGGAAAAATGTTACCTCAAGGTGGTGGTTCCGGTGGTGGTCAGATTGGGCCAAACATTGCTATCAATCTAAATAATGTGGAGTTTTAAAGAACCCACGTTTGATGAACTCTTCCCTACTTACATTTTTACAACTCCTAGACTGAATAGGATCATACATGATCAATCTTGGAATATCATTTCGAAGTCATAATGGTCTATACCTTGGTCCAATAATGGAATGTGACTCGGTGGAGTAGTTGATTTAGGTTCTGAAATAAAAGGTACGGAAACCAATACTGACTCAGGAATGTGACTCAAATCAAGTTTAGGTTCAAGTGTCAGTTTTGGATTAAAATTGGGTCCAAATTAAAGAACTGAAATTCACATTCTTTTCACATCAATGAAATACGACTATCCAAAAGTGGTGGTTCATGTTCTAGATTTATTGGTACGGGAATTGATGTTAGCTCGGGAATTGGGTCCAACTTGGATAGGATACCAGAGTCAACATAGATTCAAAAATTGAAACTGAATCACAAAGTTGGGGATCAAGGTCTCATTCACAATCAAGTTCAATCTCATTGAATTGCAAACTTGCCAATTTGTTCAAGATTTGTGATTAGTCAAGTTCAAAATATTGTGGTGGAAATGAATCTTGATTAAAGTTATTTCCAAGACACCATGATTCTTGATTCTTGTCATTATGGTTAGGATATCATGATTGGTCAACAATTGGTAAGGGAGAGTTTCTCATTCTTATAGGTGTTGGCCACTTGACTTATTTGTACTTTTAACCTATTGATGTCCTGATTGAAAGTATTTTGGATTTGAATCAAGATTTTCATACTCTTTTTTCAAATCAATCGGTTCTTCTTCCTGTTGTAGTGGGACTTGAGAAAAGGAGTATGGATCGTGGTTTTGAAAATTTTGAGGGGATTGTGAGTCCATTATGTTTTGAACTTATCGTTCAGACTATACAAGGCTTCTAGAATCTTTTCGAAATCAAAATTTTCCTCTATAAGTTATTCTAGAAAAGAAGTATATGAAGCTGAATGTTAGTAAGGTGGTTGATAAAATGAGTAAGGAGTTGTATCCTTACTGACTCGGTGAAGAGTGGAGATAATGATTCCAATTTTGTTCATTATACTGAGACTTGGGCATATGTTGATTCGGATAAAACCAATCCGGCATACTTGGTCGATTAAAGTTATACAATGTCGGGTTGGTGATATTCGAGACAAAAGAGGTCGAGGTGAAATATGGATTAGTATTAAAGTCGAAAAATTGTTGTTATAATCCATTTCATGTAGCACTCCGTTCCCAGGATATGTACCCAGATACATGTCCCTATTTTTCAACCGTATTGTTTCAATTTTCTTTAAGTATTTATTTTTGGGTAGTGATTGCTTATGTTATTTGGTATCAGATCGGCACTATCAAACCTAGAGTCAGCTATGATCTGGACCAGGAACCCGATACCAGCATACTCATCGATTTGACCTTTTCGATAATTCAATTTGACTGATTTTAATTTGAAACACTGTTTTCCAATATTTTATATTTTTCATGATTTCTAAAATTTTGCAGAATTATTCTGCAAAATCTTCAAAACCGATGTCGTTTGGTATCGCTGACCGATTACCAGATTCTTTAGTTTTCAAACAGAATTGAATTTTTAGAAACGGCTTTCACATTACTTCTTAGAATCTCATTTTCTATCTAAATACATTTTTTTGAGATTTTTCTGAATTTATCAAAATTTGACCGATTTTGGTGTCGACCAGTCTCGCCGGAAGATTTCAGGATTTTTAATTTAAAAACCTAATTGAATTTCTCGAATACGATTTCATCATGCATCTTAAAATAATATTTTCTATTTTTAAGAATTTTTGGGAGCATTTCTGAAATAGTCAATTTTTACCCGATTTAAATAATAATATTATTTATCAATTATTTCCCTTTCTTACTTTTTCTTCCTCTTCTCCTTTACTTAATTCTCCTATTTTATCCTGCTTATTTATTATTTAATAATATATTTTAATTACTTATTTTAATATTTTCTTTTTCTTTTCCTTTTTCTTCTTTTCTTTCTTTTCTTTTCTTTTTTCCTTCTCTTTCTTCCTTTCTTTTCCCCCACCTGCTCCCCATCCTCCCCATTCCCTGCCAATGAACCACAGCAGCAGTAGTCCATTCCCCCCATATCCACCATATTCTCTCATTCTCTTTCTTTTCCTCTTTCCCTTTCTTTCTCTCATTTTCTCCATCTCCCCCATTTTCTCAATTTCCTCTCTCCCACCAACTCCCAACCTCCTCCTCTTCCCTTGGGCCTCCGCCTCTGCCTACTCCACCACCAGGGCGCCTCCTCCGGCCACTTAGGTCCGACCATCTCCTCCCCCAACTCTCTCTCTCCCTCCTTCTTCCACCATACAACACCATCTCCTACTTCAATTTTTCCCAAAACCCATTATCACCATCTTCTTCTTCTTCAATTCACCATCGATCAACCATAATTCCACCACCACCACCTCCCCCAATCCACCACCATCTCACTTCCACCACACTACTACCACAACGACCTCATCCTCTAATTCCCACCACCACCACCATTCTACATCACCTTCATCAACCACCGCAAACGACAACACCAACAACACAACAACACCACACCCCTTCTCCCCGGGCCCAGATCGTGTGCCGCCTCCCTCCGGTGGCGGCGCCGCCTTCCACGCCGCCAGCGGTGGCCAGCAACCGCCGGCCACCCCACTCCCGTTCTCTCCTTTCTTCTTTCCCTTCTTTTCTTTCTTTCTTTCTTTCACTTTTTCTTTCCCTCTTTCTTTTATTCCCTAACCACTTCCTTTTTTTCAGCAAGAACTCTCTCTCTCTCTCTCTCTCTCTCTCTCGTTCACACACACACACACACTTTCCCATAACTCTTTCACACTCTCTAGCTCCCTCTTTTTTTCTCTCTTGTAGCTTCTTTCTCTCCTTCCAACTAATTCTTCTCTCTCCTCTCTTATTCTCTTTCTCTCTATATATATTTATATATTTTATTATGGATTGATAGCGTGCACGTGGTGTTCATGGATTTCCCAGATATTCCTCGGCGTCGTGTGATTTTAGGCGAGTACAGTTTCTCTTGAACAAGTATCTGTTTTCTTTTGGGCAATACCTTTTCTGGGGATGCTATTATGACTTTTAATACATGATGCATCATTATGCGAGTTAACATATGATATGCGAGTGATTTTCTAATATTAACATGTTTTATGAATACCTGTCGGCCGTTATTATAATTCATTGAACTGGTATTATACTTACATTGGATATGCCTAGATACGCTCCCGCTTCGCTTCGCTTCGCATAGCTAAGTAATAGATTAGTTTATTGTTGTTATATATATGGTTGTGAAGAGTTTGAAATTTTAACAATACTATTCTCCTGTACTATGTTACATGACCGGATGATTATCTGATATATGATGCTGTAACTCTGTATTCAACTCACCTGATACCGACATGTTAATTACCTGACCCTGATATGTTTATACTTGATTCCTGATCCCTGACACTTGATATGTTATCACTTAACACCTGATACCTGACGATTGACATACTATCACTTGGTACCGATACATTTGACTTGATGTTATGACACCTGAATAGATATTATTACACCTGACACCAGTATTATTTTGCTTATTTATTATTATCGCTTTTGCATGGACTTGACATAATTATTATACTGTTATCAGACATCTGGTACCCCTGAACTCATGTACCCTAAACTCCTGTACTCTTGAACTCCTGTATCCTCTGTACTCATGCCCCCTGCACTGTTACTCTTGTTAATAGCACGGTCATACCGGCGTCTAGCGGAGCGTGCCTGGTGTCGGGATGACGACGATGTATCCCACGATCATGCTAGCGTCTGACGAATCCTGAATGGAACTAAGTGCCACACGGAACAAAATGCCACACCACGCACGTGGTGGGGCCACCTCTTGAATCTTTGTGGGCCAGACAGACCAAAGTGCCACACGAACCAAACTGCCACGTCACACATGGTGGGGGCCACCTCTTGAATTTGTGGGGGCCACCTCTTGAATCTTTGTGGGCCAGACAAACTAAAGTGCCACACGAACCAAACTGCCATGCCACACGTGGTGGGGGCCACCTCTTGAATTTGTGGGGGCCACCTCTTGAATCTGTGGGGCTACCTCCTGAATTTGTCCTCCAAGAAAAATAATCCATCCTCCTGCCTGTGCTGCCTGGTGTTAGCGTGATAAGCATGCTCAGTGCATATTAACATACACATACTTGTATAATAATAATGTCAGGAGCATATATTATTTGGTCTCTTCCCTATTCGAATAATGGTACTCACATATCAGAGTTCAGATGAGTTCTACTAGAAGTGCGGGCTCCAGCGTGAACTGTCGGTGTTGTGGGATGCCGGTGGAAAAGAGACAAGAATAACAAATGATACTGATGATTATTATTGAATAACTTAAATGCAATACCCTTATATTCTCCGGTTATAGTGATGAATCATTTAATCAGGTGTTATGCCATGAGTTGACACCCTGCTTTATGGCATATGATTTCTGTGACATAGTGATTACTCCAGACACACTCTAGTTCTGTTACTCTAAGGGTGACTCAAATTGTATGGACTCATATGATGGCGATATGGGATATGTAGTATATAGATGAGGGTTTCCTTATTTGGATTATCCCCTTGACCTTGATGTACCAATCTCATGAATCCATAATCTGAACTTGTACAACTAGTTTTGTCCATACTTGTATTTATTGCATGCTTAATATATTTTGCATGTTTATTTATACTTAAGCTCTCAACACCATTTTCTATTCATGTTTTCCAATTCGGATTTATCGATATACATGTATTTTCTTGAATTCAGATTTACTATTGCTCCTCTAATTTCCATTTATGTTATTGGTCATTACCTGTACTTGTATGCTTGAATCACATCACTTGATCATTTACACGTGTGATTGCCTGAGCACACCACCTGGCTTTAGCTTGTGTACTCGTTAGGTTGCTTTCTGACAACCCTGGACCTTCATGTCCAGATCCATGAGCCTGGGCCGTTGTGGCCTTGCTGTAACTGATCAGAGTGGCACAAGGATGCGTGGATTAGTGGTTGTCTGTCCGGAGTTCCTTTCCTTCTAGCCCCCTTGATCGGCTTGTGAGATTCTCATCTTGCTACTCGTGGGTATCTTCCATTCCTTTTCATGCCTTGTAATCATACTCTACGCCTTTTGATGTAATATTCATATATGTTGGATTACACCCATTGATGAATTGTGTACTTGCATATTCCTGTTGGAATATATATTACTACTATGTTTCCGCATTCTGATTCTTGTCTATACTGATGCTTAGTGTTCATATGTGAGGGTATTTTCGTCCTGCGTATATACATCGCAGTAGTGTCTCTGTACCTGCAGGATCAGGGTGCTTCATTTCACACAAACGATGACAAAAACAAACAAAAGAAAAATCTAGCTTATATTAAGGTAGACCTAATACTTAGATGACTCCTAACTGATTGACTGTCCAGGAGAGGTATATTGCAATAGCCTATCCACAAGTTAATCGGCCAGGTAAGGGCAAAATGTAGTGGGAGGTATCCGTGCAGAGCAACGGGCCTTAATTACACTAACCCATTGGTTTTCAAGGATCTTGCCTCTTAATACCCAACCTTAGATACTGATTTGATCAGAGTCAAGCTCTAGCAATTTCCTCCCGATATCAATCTCCTATTGAGCCCGAGATGTCCCTAGGGCCAACATCTACTTAATTTTAAGTTAGGATTGGGTTAGTGAGTGAGGAGATTGTTTTCGGGCTAAGGAAGGATAATGACTCCTCACCTTATCTTGTTTATAAGTTGATACCTTTATCACTTTAGTGCAAGTGTACAAGTACATAGCAGAAAGTAACATTTAAGCAATATAAACAAATCAAAAGTGTTCCTGTACTACATGTTATGCACACGTACTTTTGCTCTAACACTCTTCAACAGTAATGAAATGTAAACAAAATTAGATAAATGCCCTAAATATAAAGTCTAATCTGTTTTTTAGCAATTACAAGCACAAGTTACTATTGGATTAAATATAGTGTGCAAACTAAATTAATAAGAAAATCTAATAAATGCAGAAGCTGTATTTTGCAGTATGGAAGCACCTGCAAAAAATTCAGTTAGAAGTTTACCTCTTTTGCCACAAAATGGAGGGCTCTAGTGCTCTGCTTTCTTCGGTAGAGGCACAGAGTAACAATATTTTCACTGCAATTTTTAGATTTCTGAATTCAGCCCCTGCACACAAAAACAGAGAAGAAAAAGGTTAACTGTTAAGTAAATTTTAAAAAAAATTACCGTCCCTCCTCGGTAACAACATCAAAATTTGGTTAAAGAGAGATAGAAAGTGCTAGGGTTTCTCAATACTATCGCTATAATAAGTGGTGATGCGGGTCGTGATCCACAAGAAGGAACTGCAATGAAAACGTTAAGTAATCATTTTAACTTTACTAAAACCGGTTAAAGATTTCTTCATATTTTTTTTTAAAAGACCAGAAAAGTGTTAAGTTAGAAGAGAAGATAATAGAAGAAGAAGATAGTGTTGGTGTTTTCAAAAGAAAAACTAAGTTAAGAAAATAAAAAGAGGAAGGTGTTGGTTGAAACATGTTTCTAAATTAAGAAATGAAAAGAAATAAAGTAAGAAAAGTTACTTATCTCTTTTGGTTGATTACTTACCTTGATCTTTAGCGAAGGTTTACTTTGTGTTCGGAGGCGATCAACGTATAACCTATAAGATCGAATCAGTCCTCGTTCACATTATATCATCAAGACTTTGGGGGGCAACCATGAAATGATACATACTTTTAAAAGGGGAAATCCATCGTCATGGGCTATCGGTGGCACTCGCAAGGGTAAGGAGATTCTGATGCAATAAAACTCACTTGGATTGTAATAAAAACCAAAAGAAACAAGAAGAAGAATAAAAAAGGTAAAATTTTGATTAAACTGAAAAATGATGAAAGAAAAGAAAAAGATTACATCAGTGTCACTTTCAATACAAGTCTTCCTCTCCTTCTCTCGTGAATCTCTTCTCTAATCTAAGCTTAAAATAAACATAAAATTACATAAAAATAAAAAGAAAAATCTAAGTTAAGAATGAAAAGTTTAATCCTAACTCTCTGCTAGAGTGGTGCCTGTTCTGCTCTAAAAAATATAGTATTTATAACTCAAAGGGGTTAGAAGAGGGAGTATACAGATAGGGCAAATGCTCCCCCAATAGAAGTAACCATGCTGCGACGGGCCAGGATCTGGATAGTAGGCCAGATCCGGGGAGCGCTGGTCTGTAGATCTCTGATATGCTTTTATTTCCAATTGGTTTCTTGATTTGACACTGTGATCTTCATTATATCTATTCCAATCCTCTGACTGAGATAAAAATCCTCCATAATCCGATTTAGTTAGACTAGATTTGTGATGATCTCCTCTCATTCTCTATTAAGTTGTACTAGCACAAATCCAGACATTGTGACAAGTTAATTAACAATATTTATTACACATTAAATATGAGAATGTAGAAAAAAATATATGCAATATACATGTATAACAAGGATCCAATGAATGAGTCGGGCTTTGACATCCTTCTTAAGCATGAGGTACCTAAGCGCAGAATGATCGGTGAAGATGGTGGTTTTTGACCCAAGAAGGTATGGATGAAATGTCTCTGAAGCAAACACTACCGCTAAGAATTCCTTCTCGGTTGTAATGTAGTTCAATTGGGCATCATTTAGAGTTCTACTTGAGTAGTAGATCACATGCTGCTTGTTATCAATGCGCTGTTTTAAGACATCACTTATTGTAAAATCTGAAATGTCGCACATGATCTCAAATGGCTTTGATCAATCCAGAGCAGAAATAATTGGTGCATAAATTAACTCTTTCTTAAGCTTCTCTCAAGCATTAAGGCATTCATTATCGAAAGTGAAATGCATATCCTTAACTAAAAGGTTGGTCAAGGATCTAGCAATCTTACTACTGTCCTTAATAAATCTACGATAGAAACCGGCGTGTCTTAAGAAAAATCGGATATCCTTTACATATTTAGGCACAAGAAGCTTAGAAATGCAATCAATCTTTGCTTTATCCACTTCAATTCCTTTTCTTGAGATTTCATGTCCTAAGACAATTCCATATTTTATCATGAAGTGGCATTTCTACAAATTTAATGTCAAGTTTTTTCTCAGAACAACATTGGAAGACAAGTTCTAAATAGTGAAGACATTGATCGAATGAATCTCCGTAGATGGAGAAATCATCCATGAAAATTTCAAGAAACTGTTCTACCATGTCAGAAAATAGACTCAACAAGCAACGTTGAAACATTTCGAGGGCGTTACACAAACCGAAAGGTATTCGGCGATAAGAAAACATCCCATATGGGCATGTAGATGTGGTTTTCTCTTGTCTTTTGGAACTATAAGAATCCAATACTCCGAGTAACTATCCCAAATGGAAATGTAAACATGGTTTTCTCTTAGTCTTCCGGAGCTATAGGAATCTGATTGAACCCCGAGTAACTGTCCAAGAAACAGTAATACTCGCGGCCAACTAGACATTCAAGCATTTAATCAATGAAGAGAAAAGGGAAATGGTCCTTTCGAGTGGCAACATTCAACTTTCTAGAGTTAATGCAAACCCGAATCTTGGTGGAGAGTCGAGTTTGGACTAACTTTTTATTCTCATTTTCTACCACGGTGAAATCAGACTTTTTCGGAACTGTGTAGACTGGGTTAACCCATTGGCTATTAGAAATAGGTTAAATGATCCTATTGTCTAAGAGTTTTAAAATTTTGGCACGGACAACCACTTGCATTATAGAGTTTAACCTATACTGTAGGTCCCTTTTTGATGTCACCTCTTCATTAAAATAAATGCGATGTTAAATTATAGCTGGATTAACCCCTTGATGTCAGTTATGGCCCAACCAATGGCTTCCCTGTGTTTTCTAAGAACTGATATAAGATTTTCTTCTTGTCGACAGTCAGATGGGATGCGATAATGACACGAAAAGTCTCTTATTCACGTAAATAGACATACTTGAGATGCTTAAGCAAAGTTTTCAATTCTATGGAAGGGGAAGACAGGAGGAGTCAAGTTTGTTAGCTTCAGACTCGGTGAAATTGGGCTTGATACCCAGTTCACAGCAGAATCGACAATCTGATCAAGGTTGAAATCTTCAGATTTCAACTCAAACTCACACTTAGTTTCTAACTAAATCTCCTCACTATGCTCACTCGTCAAGTTCTTAATAAGGATTACTTCAAACGTTTGATTCTCTACATTACGGGGTTGCTTTTCTAGGTTGAAGACATTGACTTCTTTAGTCATGTCTTCAAAGTTAACCTCATGGATCTGTTTCTACAATTGATGGTTGCATTTGCAGTAGCAAGGAGCGAACGCCCTAGGATGAAGAGAGTTTAAGATCTAGGATTGGACACGTTAAGATCTAGGATTGGACACATGTTGGATCTCAAGAATAATGTAATCTACAGGGTAGATAAACTCTCAGACCCGGATGGGAACATTAGTAATATCCCCCTTGAAAACTTTTGCTGATCAGTCAGCCAATTGGATGGTAACTTGAGTAGGACTAAGCTTGCCCAATGATTGCAAAAATTGAAGTATCGTGTAGCTTAGGAATAACGGGTTGTATCCACGAGGAGAGATGCGATGCAAGCATTTTGATATTTAGAGAAAAACAAGTTTTATTGTTTGTGTTTTTTATATGAAAAGAAGATAGAGAGTAAAGAAGCGATTCAAAGAAAAATTGAAAATTTAGAAGAGATTTTGAAAAAGATGATTTTTAAGAAACTTGAGAGTGATGTTGTTTGTATTTAATAAAAGAGAAGATCTCACTAATCTTTACTTAACTCTAGATTTTTTTTCTTGAAAGTTCAAATGCCTCAAGATGATCATAGGCAAAAGTTTAATCTTATGTTCGAAGAGAAGTCAAGTAAAACACATAACATAGACTTTGGAAATTGAGCTTGAGTTTTGAAATCGTTATTAAGTTGAATGTTAAACCATTAAGGCAAAGCAAGCATGGAAGAAAAATAAGTTTTTTTATAAGAGATTAACTTCAAAGTGTAAGTTCAAAAACAAATCCTATCCTCATGTGCCTTCAAGAACACTCGCTAAAAACCAAGGCTTAAACTAAGGTATTCAAATGATTCCAATGGGCCTTTTCATTAAACCGATCAAGAGTAGATTAGAGAGGAGAGATTGGTGAGCCCAGAACGAGGAAATTTAGGTACTCATGGCAAATAAATAACAATTAGAAAAATAATTAATAAACATACCGTCACAAAGAGAAGGAAATAAAGAAGAGTCTCGAATCTTTATTGATGTCACGTTCAATCTTCGATTACAACACTCTTTCTCTCTCTCACTTTGTTTCTGAATTGAACTACAAAATGAATACTGAGATACAACTTCTCATAAACTATCTAACAATGATCCTAAACTTTAAAAAAAGTTAATCCTAGTCTTCATCCCTTTCTTCACAAATTTTCTCAGTATTTATAGGAAAAAACCAGAGGGGGAGGCGTGAGCAGATAGGGGGAGCAAACGCTCCCCCTTATCCCCTAATATGACCATGGATCCACAGTTTTGGCCACAAATCCGCGGCCTGGATATGGCCAATTGGCCACATCCAAGCGGAGAAGATCGGGGGTTGACTCTTTTTTCCATTTATCTAGTTAGATTTTCTGTTTGATCTTCTGATTTTGATGATTCTTTATTGATCTTCAGTTAATTAACTGGATCTATGAAAAACTGAGTTTAACTAGTTTTCAACTGATTTATCTTCTTTAATTAGCCCTGATTTACCCTGATCCTTGATTTGAATTAATTCTGATTAAATCAGAATTTAGATAGGCTTTGGGGTTGTTTTCTCTTCCTTCTCCCTTGGTAAACGCCTGCACATTATTTACGCAAAAATAAGAATAAAAATAGAGTTTATTATAACATAAATATGGAAAATATGATAATAAATACGCAACTTCAGTGACCGATCACACCCCCATACCGATCTTTTGCTTTTCCTCGAGCAAAACAAAACTAACTATCTATTTTCAGGAAACACGATTGCACTTAGCATGTGCAACAAGCCGTTAAACCTCTAGGTTACCCCTAGAAGTCGAGTTTTGTCTCATGAGAGTTTTCAGTGGATTACACCCACAAAATGTATAAAGAAAGAAAAACAAAGTGTTAGTATTTTCGAAAAGCATTTTGAAAAAGAAAGAAAAATATTTGAAGTATTATTGTCAGAGGTCAAGTAATCTATAAGTTATAGGAAAATTGAATTTTTCAATCTTAAACTTAGTCTCTATTCAAACTTTTTATCAATTAAAGTAAGGAGTTAAACTGTATTTCTCATCTAGTTTATTACTTTACCTTAAGTCTTATGCACCTTCGTGACCTTGAAATTTTGACTAGGGGTTCTTTAACTCCAACTCTTATGCTTTATTATTTTTTTTATATTTTTGGTGCTATTATTCCTTAGTTCTATTAGGCTTTCTAATCTGTCCATGTAACGAGCCTTTAGTCAGTGACACCCAAAGCAGACGGTTGTAAGGCACCGGGTGAGAAAACACCCCAAGGACTTAACAACTCAAGCAAACAAGGCCATAAAACTAAGAATTTTTATTTATAAGATATACCACTTTTAGGCGTGAATACTTATGCTTTATGAGGCACAAATACCCAGCTTAATCGGAGGATTTTTTTTAATATATATATTTCAAAACTTATCTAATCATCTTTTACATAAATACCAAAGCTTGCTTAGGCCAAAACACCTAGTTTATCAATAATTAGATTTGTTTATTTTTCACACATATATATTTTTCTCTTTTTTTATAAGGCATAAGAATCTTTGTTTTTGAACCCCAAGTGTGTGAGTGTATAAAGTATGCATATTTCATCAAGATAAAGATCAAGACTAAATTACTTTTCTAAAATTTCTTCCTAGCCCTAAGAATCAAAAAAACAATCTTATTTTAACCAAGTATAAGAAATCCTAATTATGATTCTTCTATTCCTTAAAATTAACTTAATTTCTTACAAAAATATGTCAAAACATTGTTTTCTTTCCAACAACCTCTTTTCATTTTTTTTTAAAGTTTATGTTAGTCATGTTAGAACCCTCCTCCACATCTATCTCATCAATTGTCCTTAATGTATGAAAGAAATGAATAGATGCATGAAATAAAATATAAAAGAGGTAAAGTTACCGATACACTTGGTCGAATACAGCCATAGCCGTTTTATTTACCGGCACCGATTCCAAGAAAAGTTTAAGGCGTTGACCATTACCTTAAAGTCCATTCCCATTCTTGGTGTTACTGATCTCTACAGCACCATGTGAAGACACTGTCTTTACAATCAATGACCCTGTCCATCTCGATTTCAACTTTCCTAAAAAAGGATGAAGCCTAGAATTATAGAGTAAGACTTTTTGTCCGGGGACAAAAAGTTTTTCTCATGATAAACTTATCATGAAAAATCTTAACCATACCTTTTATTATTCTAGCATTCTCATAGGCCTCATTTCTCAACTCCTCAAGGTCACCAGCCTTGTCTAAATTAAAATTTAGTTGCTTGATTGATTGAGGGAAACCTGCATAAAAAATATAGAATTTTAGAAACGTAGAATAGAAGTGCAAGGTACTTAATTCTACTGCGATAGCAAGTGGCTATGCGAGTCGTGATCCACAAGAAGGGACTTGCGATGAAAGCATGTTGTAAGTTCTCTTTAGTTTACTTGAAATAGTTAGTCTTCTTTGTTCTTGTAAAAAAGGGAAAAATAATCTCTTTTGTTAAGTTAGGAGAAAGTGGTAGATTAAGAAGGTGGAGAAAATAGAAAATAGGTTTATACAAAGAAAGTATAAATAGTAAAGAGTTGGTATTTTTGAAATTATTTTCTAAACCTAGAAATGTGAATAAAGAAAAGCTAAATAAAACACTTACCTCTTTGGCGCTGGCTTACCTTTGATCCGTATCAATGATGTACCTTGGCTTGAAGGTGATCGAAGCATGACATATATGATCTTCCCATTCCCGTTCTAAACTACGAAATGAAGATGCAAGCTACACTAACATAGAAATGGCTATCCGTCACCATAAGCCATCAACGATACTTGCAAGGACAAGACAAATTCAAGGCTATCGAAGTCATTTGGATTTACAAACATAGAAGAAGGAAGTAGAAAAAAATAAGAGTAAAGAAGAAAAGAAAACTTTGATTCAATTAAAAAAATAGAGAAAGACTTACACCGGTGTCACCCTCAGTACACGCTTCACCCTCATTCCTCCATGAAACTCTTCTCTAGTCTCAGTTACATAAAGAAAAATGAAAATTAAATAAAAGAAAAGTAAAAATCTAAGTTACAAAGTAACGTACAGCCTAGCCTACACTCTCTGCTAAATTGTTCCCTTTTTGCCTTTGAAAATGTAGTATTTATAGGTGAAATGGAAAGGGGAGAGTAGTGTACAGTTAGGGGAAGCAAACGCTCCCCCAGATTCTATACTATTGTGACGGATCCGCAAGGATTGTGGCGGATCCATGGCAATTCTATGGCCAGATGGCCAGATTTTGGGAGAGGCTGCGTTGAATTTCCTGTTTACATGTATTATCCACTTGGTTTCTCCATTTGAGCTCTGAACTTGACGATATCCTCCTTGACCTTCAACTAACTGAAATGGATTCACATAAATCTGAATTTAACCAGTTTCTATTTGGTGTTGTCTCTCTGATTTGCTCTGATCTTCAGCTAAACATTTGCCCTAATCTTTGATTTTGATTTAATCTGAATTTCAGTGAGCTTTTGGGCTCATTTTCTCTTCCAACTCCTTTAGTAAATGTTTGCATTAATTTAGACAAAAATTCCATTAAAAATCAGTGTTTATTATACCATAAATATGGGAATGTGATGATAAATATGCAATATCAGTAACTGATCACACCCTCACACTTATCTTTTGCTCGTCCTCGAGCTAAACAAATAAAAAATAAAACATAGCTAACCTAGTTTAACTCACTTTTGTAGGAATCACGGTTGCATTTAGCATGTGCAACAATCTATTAAACCTTTAGTTTACCCCTCCCTAGAGGACGAGTTTTGTCTCGTGAGGGTTTTCAGTAGATTACACCCACAAAATCCATAAAGAAAGAAAAACAAAGTGTTAGTATTTTTAAAAAAGCATTTTGAAAAAGAGAGAAAATATTTGAAGTATTATTGTAAGAGTTCAAGTAATCTATAAGTTATAGGAAAACTGAATTTTTCAATCCTAAACTTAATCTTTATTCAAAAACTCGTTATCAATCAAGATAAGAAGTTAAATTGTATTTCTCATCTAATCTATTATTTACTCTAAGTCATATACATCTTCATGACAGTGAAATTTTGACTCAAGATTCTTTCACTACAACTCTTATGCCTTATTTTTCATATTTTTAGTGGTATTATCCCTCAGTTCTATTAGGCTTTCTAATCTGCCCATGTAACGAGTCTTTAGTCGGTGACTCCCAAGCCGGGGGTCTTAGGACACCGGGTGAGAAAACACCCCAAGGACTTAAAGATTTGAGAAAACAAGGCGAAAAACTAAGGTTTTTATTTATAAGATGAATCATTTTTAGGCGTGAATACTTATGCTTTATGAGGCACAAATACCCAGCTTAATCAGAGGATTTTTGATATATATATATTTCTTTTTCCTTTCTTTTTCTTTTTCTTTTCCCCCTTTTTTTATAAGGCATAAGAACCTTTGTTTTTGAACCCTAAGTGTGTAAGTGTATGAAGCATGCATATTTCATCAAGGTAAAAATCAAGACTAAATTACTTTTTCAAATTTTTTTCTAACCCTAGAAATCAAACAAATAATCTTATTTTGACCAAGTATAAGAATCCTAATTATGATTCTCCTATTCCTTAAAATTAACTTAATTTCTTACAAAAAATAGGTCAAAATATTGTTTCTCTTTTCAAAAAGTTTTTAAAAGCAAAGGAAATGTTATTATATATATATTTTTTAAATAAAAAAACTTATATTATGTTAGAACCCTCCCCCACACCAATCTCATTCATTGTCCTCAATGTATGAATGAATGCATAAATGCATGAATAAAAGAAAGGGAAGAAAAATATTACCTTAAGGTGGTGGTCAGATTGGACCAAGGGTTGCAACCCAATCTAAATAATGTGGTGGTTCATGGAACTCACCTTTATTTACCTCTTTTCTATTTACATATTTACAATCCCGAATATGAATAGGGTCATGCAAGATTCTATAATGAAAATTATTTCTTTTACATGACCAATCTTGAATAATTATCACTGGGTCATTATGGTCAATGCCTTGGTCCAACAATAGAATGTGGTTTTATGGAATGGATGATTTGGGCTCTGAAATGAAAAGTTTGATAACCAATACCAACTCAAAATAATCAACTTTGGGTATGAGAGTCGGTTTTGGTTCAAGAGTTGAGTCCAAATCAAAGAATTCAATTTCACATTCTTTTTCATCAATGAAATGTGACTATCCAAATGAGGTGGTTCAATTTCAAAATTAATGGATACATGAATCAATGTTGGCTTAGAAAATGAGTCCAACTTAGGTAAGAATACCGAAGTCAACATAGATTCAAAAATTAGAATTGAATCACAAAGTTGTGGGTCAGGGGTCACATTCGTGTTAAAGTTCAATTTTATTGAAATGAAAACTTGACAATTTGTCAATGAGTTGATATTAGTCAAGTTCAAGATTTTTTGGTGAAATTGAATCTTGGTCAAAGTCTTCAAGATATTATGATTCTTGATTTTTCATCAATATGGCTAGAAGTGTTGGGAATAGTCATAGATTAGGTAGGGAGAGTTTTCTTATTCCTATGCATGTTTTCCAATCAACTAAGTCTTACTTCTATCATTTGAATGGATCATTTTGGAGTTGAATCATGGATTCCATACTCTTTTCTAAGTCGGTATGTTCTTCTTGTTGTGGTACTTAGAAATTGAGTAAAGATCTTGAATTTAAAAGTCTTGATGGGATTTTGAGTCTTTTAGATTTTGAATTCACCGCTCAAGCTCTTCTAAGGCTTTTATCCTCTTTTCCCAGTCAATTGATTCTTCTATTGATTGTTTGGAAAAAGGAGTATATGAAGCAGAATGTTGGTAAGGTGGTTGACCATATGACTTGGGGGAGTTGTATCCCCACCAACTCTGTGAAGAGTAATGATGATTGTTCCAATCCCGTTCATAATATTAGAACTGGGGCATATATTAATTCAGATAAGACCAATCTGGCATACTTGGTTGGTTAAAGTTAGATATGCCGGGTTGGTAATATCCGAGTCAAAAGAGATCGGGGTGAAGTATGGATCACTATTTGCGTAAGAATAATTGTGATTATAATCCATATCACCAAGATGTCAAAAACAAAAATACAAGCAAGCAAGCAAACAAACAAACTAAAAAATCTAGCCTAAGTTAGGGTAGACTTTAGACCTTGACGACTCCTAACTGGTTAGACTGTCCACATGGGGTATATTACAGAATCAGACTGCAAGTTAATCAGCCAGCTAGGGGCAAGACTAGTGAGAGGTGTTCGTACTTAAGCAACGAGCCTAATTATGCCAAACCACTGTTCTTCGAGGTTTCGCCTCTCAATCCCCAACCTTTGATACCGATTTGGCAAGAGTCAAATCTAATCAACTTTCCCCTTAGTTCAGTCTGCTATTGAGTCCGAGATGTCCCTAGGGCCAACATCTACTCAGTTTTAAGTTAAGTTTGGGTTAGTGAGTGAGGAGATTGTTTGTGGGCTAAAGGAGGGTAATGACTTCCCATCTTATCTTATTTATAGGATAAGCCCTTAATTCAGTCTAGTGCAGTGTACAAGTATATAGCAAAAAAGTAACACTCAAGCAATATTTCATATAGGAATGAACCTTATACTAAATGCTATGCACACACACTTTGGCTCCAACACTCTTCAACTGTAAATAGAAAATGTAACGAAATAGACATGTACCTAAATACAAGTGTAAATGTTTTTTAGCATTTACAAGCAACATTTACTATTGAGGTTAGAAAAGTATGTACAGTGAGTTAAACAAGAAAATAAATAGCTACAGAAACTTAAACTTTGCAATTCAACCAACCTGCAAAAAAATACAGGTTAGTAGTTCACTCAGATTGCCGCGGGAATACTGTGAATCTGAGGGCTTCTGGGCTTTATTTTCTTGAGCAGAGTCCAGGGCTACTTATATGTCCACTATAATAAAAATTTTCTTGATGTCTCCTCCTGTACACAAGAACAGAGAAGAAAGTTAACCAATAAAGTAAACAAAAAAGAGTTACTTACCATCCCTCTCCGACAATGGCGCCAAAATTTGATTGAGGGAAACCTGCACAGAAAAATACAGAATTTCAGAAACGTAGAATAAAAGTGCAAGGTACTCAATTCTACTGCGATAGTAAGTGACTATGCGGGTCGTGATCTACATGGAGGGACTTGCGATGGAAGCGTATTGTAAGTTCTCTTTAGTTTACTTGAAATGGTTAAAAGTCTTCTTTATTCTTATAAAAAAAGGAAAATGAATCTCTTTTATTAAGTTAAGGAGAAGTGGTAGTTTGAGAAGGTGGAGAAAATAGAAAATAGGTTTTTACAAAGAAAGTGAAAATAGTAAAGAGTTGGTATTTTTAAAATCATTTTCTAAACCTAGAAATGAGAATAAAGGAAAGCTAAATAAAACACTTACCTCTTCGGTGCTTACTTACTTTTGATCCGTATCAACGATGTATCTTGGCTTAAAGGCAATCGAAGCATGACATATATGATCTTCTCCATTCCCGTTCTAAACTACGAAATGAAGGTGTAAGATACACTAATATAGATATGGCTATCCATCACCATAAGTCATCAATGACACTTGCTAGGGCAAGGCAAATTCGAGGCTATCGGAGTCATTTGGATTTACAAATACATAAGAGGGAGTAGAAGAAAAATAAGAGTAAAGAAGAAAATAAAACTTTGATTCGATTAAAATAACAATGAAAAAAAGAAGAAAGACTTACACCGATGTCACCCTCAGTATAAGTTTCACTCTCATTCCTCCATAAAATTTTTCTCTAGTCTCAGTTACATAAAAAAATGAAAATTATATAAAAGAAAAGTAAAATCCTAAATAGTAAAGTAAAGTACAGCCTAGCATATGCTCTCTGCTAAATCATTCCCTTTTTTCCTTCGAAAATTCAGATTTATAGGCGAAATGGAGAGGGAAAAGGAGTGTACAGATAGGGAGATCAAATGCTCACAAGGATTGAGGCGGATCTGCCATAATTCTATAGCCAGATGGCCAGATTTTAGGGGAGGTTGCGTTGGATTTTTTGTTTACATATATTATCCACTTGGTTCCTCCGTTTGAGTTCTGAATTTGACAATATCCTCCTTGATCTTTAGCTAAGCGAAATGGATTCATAAAAATCAGAATTTAACCAATTTTCATTTGGCGTTATTTCTCTGATTTGCTATGATCTTCAGGTGAACATTTGCCCTAATCCTTGATTTTGATTTAATCTGAATATTAGTGATCTTTTGGGCTCGTTTTCTCTCTTCCAACTCCTTAGCAAAGGTCTGCATTAATTTAGACAAAAATTCTATTAAAAATTAGTGTTTATTATATCATAAATATGGGAATGCGACGATAAATATATAATATCAGTAACTGATCATTGATAGCCCATAAAGCTCGGTGCTCTAACTCAACATGCAGGTGGCAGGCCTTTCCAAAGACTAATCTATATAGCGACATCCGTAGATTTGTCTTGAAAGCAGTCCTGTGGGCCTATAAGGCATCTACCAGTTTGGTGAACCATTCTTTCCTATTTTGTTCACGGTCTTCTCTAAAGTACGCTTAATTTATTTATTAGAGACCTCTACCTGCCCACTAGTCTGAGGATGATATGGTGTGGACAATTTGTGAGTTATGGTATACTTTCGTATATGAGCTTCGAAGGATCTATTACAAAAGTGTGTGCCATTATCACTGATGATAGCACGAGGGGTTTCGAAGCGTGAGAAGATGTTCTCTTTCAAAACTTGATGTAACTTTGTTGTCATTAGTTTTGCTTGGAATGGCTCTACTCATTTGGACACATAATCTACATCAACCAATATGTATTGATTTTAAAATGAATTAGGAAATGGATCTATAAAGTCGATGCACCATAGAGTTCTATTTTTAGAATTGGGCTAAGGAGCATCATGTTTCACTTTGAGATCCTTCCTACCATTTGGCATCTAGGGCACGTCTTGCAAAACTTAAAGGCATCTGTGAACAAAGTGGGCCAATAAAACTCACTTTGCTACACTTTTCAGCAGTTTTGCGGGGACCGAAGTGTCCATTAGATGCAAGCTCGTGACAAACAGACAGAACACTTTTAATCTCCTCATCGGGAATGTATCTCCTAAGATTTGGTCAGAACAATTCTTGAAAAGATATGATTCCTCTCAAAAGAAATACCGGACTTGAGAAAAGAATCGGTCGATATCTTATTTAGACCAATAAGATGGAGTTTGGTTCGTGACTAAGTAGTTTACTATGTCAGCGAACTATGGTTCTCTAAAGGTAACCAAGAGTTGTTCATTAGGAAAGTTATCATTGACGGACAGTTCATTGCATGGTGAGTTTGGGATGCGCAAGAGATGTTTTACAATGATATTTTCTACACCCTTTTTATCTCGAATCTCGAGATCAAATTCTTAAAGAAGCAAGATCCAATGAACTAGTCGGGCCTAGCATCTTTCTTCGCCATAAGGTATCTTAGCGCAGAATGGTCGATGAAAATGGTGATTTTGGACCCAAGTAGGTAGGGACAGAATTTCTCTAATGCAAATACTGCAGCCAAGAATTCCTTCTCAGTTGTAGTGCAGTTTAATTGCGCATCATTGAGAGTCCTACTTGAGTAGCAAATCATATGCTGCTTGTTATCAATGCGTTGTCCAACGACAGTGCCTATAGCAAAATCCGAAGCATCGTACATGATTTCAAATGACTTTGACTAATCCGGTGCGGATGATTGGTGCAGAAATAAGCTCATTTTTTAGCTTTTCCCAAGCATTAAGACATCCATTATCGAAAGTGAAGGACACGTCCTTAGCTAAAAGGTTAGTTAAGGACTAGAATTTTGCTAAAGTCCTTAATGAACCTACGATAAAAACTGGCATATCCTAAGAAGGATCAGATATCTTTAATATATTTCGACACCGAGAGCTTAGATATCAATCTTGGCTTTATCCACTTCAATTCCATTCTTAGAAATTTCATGACCCAAGATAATTTCATGTCTTACCATAAAGTGGCATTTCTCCCATTTCAGTGTCAGATTTTTTCGGCACAACATTGGAGGACGAGTTCGAGATGGTGAAGACATTGGCTGAATGAGTCTCCATAAATGGAGAAATTATCTATGAATATTTTCAAAAATTATTTCACCATATCAGAGAAAAAACTCAACATGTAACATTGAAACATTGCTAGGCATTGCACAAGCTGAAAGGTACTCGACGATTAACAAATGTTCCAAATGAACGTGTATGGTCTTTTCTTGGTTCTCCAAAGTAATGAGAATCTGATTATACCTTGAGTAACCGTCCAAGAAATGATAATACTCATGTCCAGCCAAACGTTCAAGCATTTGGTCAATGAAGGAAAGCAGGAAATGATCCTTACGAGTTGCTGCTTTAGCTTCCTATAGTCGATGCAAATTCGAATCTTCGTGGGAAGTCGAGTTTGGACCAACTTTTTGTTCTGGTTTTCTACTACAGTGAAATCGGATTTCTTCGGAATCGCATGGATAACACTGACCCATTGGCTATCAGAAATGGGATAGATTATCCCATTGTCTAAGAGTTTCAAGATTTTAGCATGTAACAACCTCTTGCATTATACGATTTAATCTACACTGCGGGTCTCTCTTCGGTGTCGCTTCTTCATTGAGATGAATGCGATGTTGAACTATGGATGGACTCAATCCCTTTATGTTAGTCATAGTCCAACCAATGGCTTCCATATGTTTTCTAAGAATTGTCTTAAGATTCTTTTCTTGTCTATCATTCAAATGAGATACAACTATAACTAAAAAAGTCTCTTGTTCGTCTAGATAGACGTACTTGAGATGAGTAGGTAAGACTTTCAACTCTAAGGAAAAGGAAGGCTAGCTGGAAGGAGGAGTCAAGTCATTGGCTTGACATTTGATAAAATAGGGTTTGATACCAATTCACAACAGATTCATCAATCTGATCGAGGTTAAAGTTTTCGGACTCTAACTTGAAGTCATAATTAGTTTCTAATTCTAATTCTTCTATATGTTTGCTTGTCAAATTCTCAATGAGGTTGACTTCAAACATTTGATTCTTAACATCACGTGGTTTGCTTTCCTAGGTTGCAAACAGACTTCTCTAGTCATGTCTCAAAAATAATTTCATGGACCCATCCTACTGTTGATAATAGCATTGACAGTAGTAAGAAATGGGCACCCTAGGATAACATGAGTTTGAGCTCTAGGATTGGACACAGGTTGTGTCTCAAGAACTATGAAATCAACGAGGTAGATAAACTCTCCGATGCGGATAAGGACGTCATTAATTTTCCCTTTGGAAAATTTCACTAACCGGTCAGCCTGTTGAATGGTGACTCGAGTTGGACTAAGATCACCCAACCCGAGTTATTGATAAACTGAGAAAGGGAGCAAGTTGATACTTGCTCCCAAGTTAAGAAGTGCACTACTAATCTCGGCTTCTCCTATAGTGCAGGCAATGAAAGGACAACCCGGATCCTTATACTTGACAGGGATCAGACCCGACAGTAGCTCACTAATGTTTAGTGGCTAAGAAGACTTTCTTGGGTACATTAGTCTTTCTCTTCTTGGTGCACATGTCCTTAAATTTTTTTGCATAAGATGGGACTTGTTGGATTGCATCAAGAAGTGACACATTTATCTTTACTTGATTGAAGATCTCAATTATCTTATCCATGTGTGTATTCTGCTTGTTGTTCTTCAGCCTGAAAATGGTACTATAGGTTTGTGTACCTGACTGGTTGACTTGTCTTTTTCAGACTCATCAGATTTGGGAGGATTAGAGTTAGATGAAGTGGATGCTTGTGTGTTGTTGTGCTGAATGGGATTGAATGGTATTGACACTTGATTATCAACTTTCTTTCTTGACCTCAATATATGAACAACATTATATTGATTACACTGTTAATCCTTAGCTAGATGAACTTGATAGAATTTCTTGGGTTCGCTAATGGTTGACTAGGCAAAGTACCCTTGGACCTCTCACTTTGTGAATTAGCTAGTTGACTCATATGAACTTCTAACCTTATTATGGTATGTATGTTGTTGTTCTGCATTATTTATATGAGGGACTCTTGGTTTCTCATATACTTTTCATAGTCTTCTCAAAATCAGTCATTCTTTTATCGAGTTGAGGACTTTGGAAGAAAGATTGTGGAGCATGGTTAGGAAAGTTTTGTTGATAATTGGAAGAATTAGATTGATGATTGAAAGATTTGTGATGGTAATTGGGTTGATGATTGAAAGAATTGTGATTAAGATTGGGATATTGGAAGTAGTTTGACCTTGAGTGGTCATTGTTATTTTGGCTTCATGAGAAATTTGGGTGATTTCTCCAGCCAGGATTGTACGTTTGAGCATAAAGAATGTTATGGGGCTTGAAAAGGCCGCATTTATGTGCTCGGGATACATTTGTTGAGTATTAAAAATAGGACACTCCCCAAACACATGGTTCATGACTAGCCAGTAAGTACAAGTCGGAGTGAAAATTATTTTGGGTTGATTTTGTTGACTGGAACTGGCTCTTTTGTTTTTAGAGCTTCCAATCTTCTTATTAGGCTAGAAATTTTAGCTTCGACAGCTACGGATGATTCTATTAAATGGAGACCTCCTTTAAAAGAGATAGGATTTGTGTTCTTAGACTTTTCAAGAGTAGGTTCCCATTGGAGAGTTTTTTCGGCTAGGTCCTCAAATAAATCCCACCCTTGATTTTCATTCTTTTGCAAGAATCCCCCCTGGCACATGGTTTCTAAGAAGATTTTGTTCTTATAGTCTAAACCATCATAGCGAATTTAATATTGTCGCCACTTCTCTATGCCATGATAGGGACACTGGATAGGGAGGTCTTTGAAGCATTCAAAGTACCTCCAAATAGTTCACTAGGTTCTTACTTGAACTACATGATGTTCTTCCTAATGAGAGCGGTCTTGTGAATTGGACAGAATTTCTTCAAGAAGCCTTGATGAAACCATCTCACGATGTGATGGAACCCCGGCCGCTAAGCTGTATAGTCATTTCTTAGCTAAGTCCTTAAGAGAAAATGAGATGAATCTCAACCTAATGGCATCTACAAGGTGAGGAATTTTTATCATTAAGCATACTTTCTCAAATTCTCTTATAAAGAAATACACATCTTCAGACTCTAAGTCATAAAACTTAGTGAGTGTGTTGATAAACTGAGGCTTAAGCTCAAATTATTTTCACCAATCAATGAAAGTTGGATACAAAATAGAAGTGAGGTTCTCATGGGGCAGAACCTATCCTACAAAGATGTTAGATGAGCCATAACCTGATATGGTTTTGGTTCTGGTTTGGGTGATAAAGTGCTTCTAGTCAACCTCGATGAATTTAGGTCTCTTGACCACACTTGCATACATAAATACTACCACAAATAAGCTCACCAATCAGTCAAAAGAAAAAATAAAATTCAACCACGTCTATTCTAAAGTAGACTTGAACCTAGAAAACTCCTAACTGGTTAAATTGTCCACAGAAGGTATTGAAAATCACCTAGAGGGGGGGTGAATAGGTGACAATGCTAATCTATGAACTAAATGTGGAATTTAAAAACTTAATGCAAATTACACTCAAGTGCTATCAACAAGTGATGCACACAACCAAGCCAAGCAAATATGAATGAGCAATGTAAATAAATGCAAGGCACAAATAAAGAGAGAGTAGAGAGAGAGCCAATGGATCAAGCGCAAACACAAAGATATGTTATCGAGGTTCGAGCACCCAGCTCTACATCCCCGCCTTCGACACACGAAGGATTTCCACTAGCTCGTCCACCTAGGACCCTTACAAGGATACCCGACTCCTCTCTTTACAACCTCCTCCCTGAGGCACAAATCCAAGCTAACCAACACAACCTCCTCCTTGAGGCAAACTCCACCAATCACAACCTCCTCCTTAAGGCAAATTTTCAACCAATACAACAAACTCCCAATCACCAACCAATACAAGGATCACCTCTCAACTAGAGGGATACACCCAAAGCACAAAGCTAAGAAAAGATTGGGTTACAACTTGGTGGTCACAACAACAACCACAAACAACTTCTTCTTCCACACAAATAACCTATAGATATAGATAGTAGATTTTTGCTCAAGTGTGGAAAACCAAAGGATTTGAAATCAGAAATCACAAAGAAAATCCTTGGGAAAAATCAAGAAATCAAGATAGAATAGTTCAATCAAAATTCTTTCCCAAAAACCCTTTCTTTGATTTTCCAAACCCTAATGAAAACACCAAATGGATTGTTCAATTCAAGCTCATAAACTTCTTTTGATTGCTTTGAAAACACCAGAGAATCAGCAAAAATTCGCACAAAAAATCTTAGAGAAAAACTCTTGCAAATGGGGTATTTATAGGCTAATCCAGAAAATAGCCGTTTGGCAGCATTTTTGCCAGAAATGACCCTGCGGTCGACCGCCCGGTCGACCGTCCAACGGTCAATTTTTGACCGTTGGCAACTAGCGGTCGACCGCCCCGGTCGACCGAATAATCCAGAGCAGACTATTCTGCTCCGGTCGACCGTCCCGGTCGACCGCTGTCTGTGCCAGAAACGTGCAC